>JAQMYF010000022.1:4072615-4083883 GCA_030014195.1 Neosilurus mollespiculum
CGTAGTGGTTAGCACGTCTTGGGTTCGATTCTTGGGCTCTGGGTGTTTCTGTGTGGAGTTTGCATGCACTCCACGTGCTTGCGTGGGTTTCCTCCAGGTACTCTGGTTTCCTCCCACAGTTTAAAAACATAGGTGTGAATGTGAATGGTTGTGTGTGTTGGCCCTGCGATGGCCTGGCGAGCTGTTCAGGGTGTATCCCGCTTTCACCCAGAGTCCGCTAAGATGCGCGCCAGCCCTAATTAGGATTAAGTGGCTTAGAAAATGAATGAATTTGTGTGTGTGTGTGTGTGTGTGTGTCTGTGTGGTGACTCAGTGGTTAAGACCCTGGCTTACTACACCAAAGGTTGGGGGCTCAGGCCCCAGTACCACCAAGCAGCCACTGTTGGGCCACTGAGCAAAGCCCTTAACTGTTAATTGCTCGTTTGTATAAAAATGATAAATGTAAGTCCCTTTGGATGATGCCATCTGGCAAATGCATTTGTGTGTGTGGCTCAACTAGCTGTACTACCTATATGACGTATCTATTGTGATGTAACAGGTATATATAGTAATATATTATGTTGTCAAAATTATGTTTTGATGGACTAGCCTGGAAACTTGAATAATTGAGAACATTCAAGGACTGTCATAGACTCTGAGAACCTTCAGGAGAAGTGTGGACTATTCTGGAAGTTCTGAAGTGGACGCTGAGGACGCTGTTGCCAATTGACTGTTAGTCACTATGATATATCGTCACACACTTCAACTGCTACCGCCTTGACAGCCATGGATACGAACATTCTCGTGGTTAAGATGCATCATCCCTCTCGGATGTTTACTCGGAAGTAAATTCACTGCACTCATCTTATACCTTTGTAACTGCTACATTCATTGGCTCATCCATAATAAATTGTTAATTCAAAATCCTTTTCCTGAATTTGACTGTTCCAGATATTTCTGGAACTTGCTTCTGTCTGTCATTATGTATCTGTAAGTAATGTAAGTCCTTTTCATCTCTGGGCATTCAGCTATAGCAATGTAATATGGAGATCTAAAATCTGATTGTTATAGGGTCCTTGTCTAGACAGGAAATTTAGCCACATGTGTCCAAACGTTTGCCATCTTTAAAGCCAGATTTAAAATGTTTTCTTTCTCTCAAAACATTTGATCAAATTCTCATGCTATACACTGCACTTGATGCGGTTTCTCTTGCTCATCTCTTCACTTCATAGACTTTTATATGTTTATGTAACACAGTGCAATCATCTTTTTGCACCAATAAGGTCCTGGGAATGTGTCCTGGGCTCGGGCGGTTCTATGTGTAGTTTGTGTGTTCCCGTTGCAGGTTATGCCTGCGTGGGTTTCCTCCGGGTGCTCCAGTTTCCTCCTACAGTCCAAATGCATGCTCATAAGGCTAACTGGCTGTGCCAAATTCCCCCTTATTTGTGAGTTTAAAGAGCTGTGTGTGTATGTTGGCCCTGTGATGGTCTAGCGACCTGTTCAGGGCATACCCAGCCTTCGCCCAGTGACGGATGAGATAGGCTCAGGCATCCCTGTGATCCTAATAGGATTAAACGGTCAGCAAATGAGTGTGAGAGAATGTGCTTTACCTATAAGCATTTTTGAAAAGATTTTTAGGCAGCAGTCGGCTTTTTAATTAACAAGTTTATAATTTTTTTATTTATGGGAAACTACAAATTTCCACTATTAATTAAAAATAACAGCATATTACCTGGCGTGGCGCAGTGGCGCAGTGGTTAGTGGTCTCAGGCATTTCTGTTTGAAGTTTGCATGTTCCCCCCCGTGCTTGCCTGGATTTCCTCTGGGTACCTTGGTTTCCTCCTACAATCCAATAACATGCACAGTAGGTTAATTGGCTGTTCCAAACCACCCCTAGGTGTCAGGGGTGACAGATCAGATGGGTGCCAGCCTCCCCGCAACCCTAATTAGCCTCCCCGCAACCCTAATTAGGATTAAGCGGCTTAAAGAATGAATGAACATATTTCCCCTTATCATTCCATTTCCCCTTATCATCATATAGTATACCATTAAATTTAGTCCTTTTTGGAAATGTAAAAGAGTTCAATATAGAGTTGGAAGTTTATCATAATATGAAGAGAACAACTTATGACGTATGGGTTTAATCTACTTTGTGGAGATTTGTAGCTTTGGATTCGGTTCTATTCACTTTTCACAGACCTAAAAACATTTGAAAGCTGATCAAGGATAGCAAATGCCTCAAGTACTGACATGAAACAAACTCCAGACTATAAAACAAGAACTTAAAAAAAGACATCCATGCCACAAATGAGTTTTCTACTCCCATTCCTAATTAAATGAGAAATTAGGCATCGGGAGATAAGTGTTAGGTTGAGACTTAAAGTGTAAACATGACATGAGATAATCCCTGCCTTCATTAGCTTACTAGACGCAAGTGTGGTTGTGTGTGTGCTCGTGCGTGTGTGTGTGTGTGTGTGTGAGTGTGCTCGTGCGCGTGTGTGTGTGTGTGCGCGCACTGGAAGTGTGTGTGTCTGTGTGTGGCGAGCGGTCCCACCCATGTTTGTTCTGCCAGCAGTCTGCTCTTGCTGCGAAGTCAGACCTCACACAGCGCTCAGCTCCTCTGAGTCTCCACTCTCACACTGAGATCAGCAAGCACCGGACTCAGCCTTTGTGTGTTAACCCTCATGTTCTGTTCAATTGTTAGCTATAGATGTCCATTTGTACCTTGCTCTTTGTGTGTCTCATTAGAACAGGTCATGTTCTCTAGTCAGGTTAGAACATGGCCTGAAGTGATCGCAAAAATAGGCTTCATTTTTTTTCTTGAGCCGAGTGCAAAAAGATTACGTCTAGGGAACTCCAATTTTGTGTTGCATTTTAAAAAAACGTGCTTTGAAAGAAGCGAAAACATTCTCACTTGGTGGTCTTGGATCCGTTTGTGTTGTCCGTATAGTCTTGATGAAGGGCTCAAACTAGCAATCATCCTGGACAGGTTGAACCCTTGTGCACGTGACAGGACTCGTTTTCTTTAAATAAATTATCTTATTAAGGTTAAGTTGATGCCTACATTTATTAAAAGTGTGGAGTATCTCACACATGAACTAGCATGCTAATACCACTTTTTATAGAAATGGGTATAATGCTAATCGCTGGCAGTAATGATACAAACTGCATTTAGATATAGAAGCGGTATATAACAGCACACTGATTAAACTCATAGATTTTGGGTCTTTTATTTTTTAAAGCTAGAGTTCTTTAGGATTAAATCGATTTAGATTAGCAAGACAAAGGTGAAAAAAAATAGATGTAACTTCACAAACTGAGTAATGATTACTGTTATTATAATCACCTCTGCTTCAAAGTATGACAAGCTATATATATATATATATATATATATATATATATATATATATATACAATCACTGAAATGCTGTAGTTGCGCTAGGATTATGGATTATGGATGACTTCAGTGCTCTGCACAAGCAGAGGTAATGAACCAGCATAGCTTTTTCTTCCTTAGTGGGTGATCACAAGCAGCTGATGCGAACTGATTTTTTAGCGATTTTTTCCCCCTGAGAAATTCATGAGAAAGTCACAAGACAATTCATGATTGATTTGAAAGTAATTTGCAATTGTTTTGCCGATTTTTGGTGGAAAAAAAACCCAAATCTCCATAAATCAGTCACGTTTCGTTCGCTTTTTGTTTTCAAGCAATTTGCTCTTTATTCAAGCGTTATAAGTGCAAACAAAATGCGAAAAAAATACAGATACTTACAAGATATGCGTCATTTGAGACGACTTTGCATCAGAGCCTCATTTTGCAACATTCGTGAAAATTTCAAAACATGCAATTCCACAAATGTTGTGAGACAAATTTGAGTACAGCTTGTGAATGAAAAGCGACAGCCGCGAATTGGCATTAATAAAGTGCTGTACAAATAAAATCAAACTCTACTGCTACTTTTAGGTGTCCAGTCACTGGTGATGTTTGTGTGAAAAAAAATTTTTTTTTTGAACAAGCAACACAGTGATGATGGCTCACAGTCCATCCTGTATCTCTGTCCCAAGTATTTCACACACATTACAGTTTATTCAAATCTAAACTGACACTAGTGCAGGCTGCTCTTACTGTTACAATAAGATTTTGATCACTTACCAAGCACTGTTTCTGAAGCCACACCAGTACACTGTGAGTGAGTTTTGGCACAGAGTTGTCGAGCTATTCCTTTCCTTGTCGACCAGGGATAAATCAAATCTTTATAAATCTGTTTAAGGATTTTAATATTTTCCCTTTTGGCCCAAGGCCTGGATTTCGGTCACTGTTCTAGGCAGACCAGGGCCAGCTGGACGGCATTGGCAGGACCTCAGGGAAAGACATACGCCATAAGTCCTATCATTACAAATAAAGATATACACACTCATCATTCCAGGATAGAAAACATGGCCTTTCACAGTCTTTAAAAAAATTTCCGTACCCAAAACAGGGCTTTGTAGACATACAGGAAGAACACATCTACATGCAGAAAATTCTAGATAATTAATTCTTATTAATAGTGTAGTAGTGATGGGTGCCCAAGGACAGACTCCCCACAGAGAGAGACAGGGTGAGAGTGAGACAGACAGAGAGACAACACAAGGGGTTTTTTGTAGCAGTGAGGGGGATGTGTGTGGTTAGAAGACCTCACACTCATATGGGTTTGGGGCAAACAGTCAGCGCCGATGCACACAAAGATCACAAGAACCAACCAATGTGTGTGTGTGTGTGTGAGTGTGTGTGTGTGTGTGCGTGTGTGGCATAACCATTTCCTTGCACTCCTGTGGCTTATCCTCCAGAATTCTCCAAAACACACTTTATTCTCGGTAGTAAAACTCTCAAACTTTCACACCTGTATGCCGTGCTGTGCGGATGTTCTTACTGAATTAAACAGAGTCCAATATTTATGTTTAAACACAAATGTGTGCTGGGAATTAACACACAGCGAGCACACAGAGAAGAGTATTTCGGTTGGAATGAGCAAAATTTTCTTGTTTAAGCACTATTATAATAATAATAATAATAAAAAAGAAACCGCAATATAACTCCCATTTTCCATTCTCGCAGCCATGTTTAAACAGATTTGCTCTCAAATAACACATACTACCTCTAGGCCTTAACCCCCCCCCCTCTCTCTCTCTCTATCTGCCATCTCTTCTATTTCATTATCCAATTTCCAGTCCAATGTGCCCACTTGAATATTTGCCACCCTGAAAGTTATGGCAATCATTAACCAGAAGATGAAGCAAGCCAAGCCGACTATGTGAAGCAGCCAGACGCTTAGTTTTCAGAAGTAAATGCAGAAATCGCTGGGTGTCCACATCTCCTTTCTGGGTGCAGAAAGGTCTGCTCGTACACCTTTACAAGGCCTTGAGTGGGCTTTATGAAGTGTCACTCTGCAAAGCCTGTGTTTAAAGCCACAGGGAGTAAATGGAAGCTCTCAGAGCAGTTATCACAAATTACAAAGCTCATGGAGGCATGTACAGTCTCAATGTCAATGCTGATGAAGGCTATAAAGCATTTCAGCTGGCTGACAAATGGTGCTGGACTTACACTTTAAGACTGCCTCTGAATTTTACCGTAATTCAGTAAAGTGTTAGTGAGAAATCAAAAAGAGATGACTATGGGAAAATGTTGCAAGAAGTAAATTTTTACCACTGGGAATTTGTTTTCTCCTTTGTGAGATACATGGGCAAGGGTGTTAGCTTTCATTTTCGAAGTGTTGAGAGGGTTCCACATTTCTAGGCCTCACAAGTTGTCTGCCAGCCATCTGTTCTTATGTGTGTTGTAAATCAAATACAAGAAAAATTGGCATGCATTGTGATAGAAAAGGGGCCAATCTGTCTTTGTTTTGCATCTTAAATGAAGCAGCAAAGGCAGGAAAATGAAAAATATCATGCATGTTATGCACTATTTAAGTATTTGTGTGATCTAGCTTGAGGGAGAGATAAAATACTACAACATATTCACTTACTGAAGGGCTGGAACTGGAGAACATTAGCTAAGAAAATTACATTTTCCTCTAACAAAAATCATTTTCAGTTTAGTTACAAGCAGTGTGATTTAGGGGTCCAAGCACCACTTCAGTAACTTCAACAATAACTTCCAGGGTTGTGAAATTATCCTGAAGTTCAAGAAAGCTCTAAGAAATATTGAAAAACATTTTGCATAACTCTGTATCTTTTAAGCATTAAGTAGTTCTTCCTGCACAAAAATACACTCGAAAAATCCTTTCATTTATTTAACCTTACTTCAGTATCACAGGGACTATTCTAAGAGTATTGGTTACAAGGCAGACATCCACCCTGTATCAGAGTCCAGGCAACTGAATTCCACTATGGGATAATGGTTTACAAATAAGGGCAATTTAGAATAGTTTGCCAGTTAAAATGATCTCAGAACATGTAGCAAAATGCGGTCCTGTTTACATAGGGAAGTAGATACTGTATATCAGTGTGTTTCAATAGTTTTGAACTTATAATGCCATTTTTTATCATTTGGATTATGACAGCTGGATATTTTAGACCAAACCAAATTGCCGTATTGATTCCCCATCACCATCATCATCCCATACAGGAATTTTGAATTTTGATCTGGGTTTTGTTCGCTAGTAGAACTAACACCTACATACAATGTACAGTAGGAGCGGAGTAGGAACAGAACTAGAGTTATTACACAAAAAATCTTTAACATTTGTTTTTGGCAAATGAATGAATATCACCTCACAGACTGCTAGCTGTCCATTCTGTATGTGTGCTGAAAAACAACCATTGTTTGTACAAAATCCTGATGAGAAAAAAAAAAAACCCCACACAAAGTGGATTTGTGTGAGCAACACAACATTATTCCATCCAATCAGAAACAGGACACAGCTTTGCTGTGCATGCACAAACGCCCTGTTGCTGATTGGCTGGAAGAAAGCTGGTGGTTTTGCTGTTAGGAAGACTGCCTTGTCAATACATGTCCATGAATTTGGGGGGATGTGGGGGTAGTGGTTAGCACATCCACCTCACAGCAAGAAGACCTATGTTCGATTCCTGGGTTTGGGCGTTTCTGTGTGCAGTTTGTATGTTCTCCCTGTGCTTGTGTGGGTTTCCTCTTTGGACTCTGGTTTCCTTCCACAGTCCAAAATCATCCACAGGAGGACAGTTGGCTGTTCCAAATTGCCCCTAGGTGTGAGAGTGAGTGTGAATGGTTGTGCGTGTGTCCTGCAATGGTCTGGCGAGGTGTTCAGGGTGTACCCCACCCTCGCTCAGAGTTGAGATGGGCGCCGGCCTTCCTGCAACCCTAATTAGGATTAAGCGGCTCTGAAACCAAATGATTGAATGAATTCGGGGGGCGGAGCTTCTGACCAAGTGTTGAAGGGAGGTTTGTATTTGTCTTTCATCTTTCTCAGTAATGATTGACTTTCCCTTAAAAAAATATAGAAGTTTCTGAATTCATTATATTTGATTCCTTTACACTGTAAATGTCAGAAATCATTTTAGAGAGTGTGTTTTTATGCAAGCTGTAACCAGAGAATGGTAGCATTGGCATTGTGTAATGTAAATCAGTGAACAATTAGATCATTCCTCTTTAAAAACTGTTTTACATTCCACTTTGCAGCTGGCAGATCATAAAACCTGTTGTACGAGACTCACACAGTGCTGTCTTTTAGACATTCACATACACACAACTTTAGCATGCTTATGGCCAAGTACATTTTGAAGGGCTATAAAAACAAATTCCTAATTGCTTGATTCATAAAACTAGGCCATAAATACTTTCCCATCCACAGAAGACAGTTATTGAGCACCATTAGACCTAAAGCTGTTCTCCGTCATAACCTGATGACATGGAAAACACCTTCTCCATTACCTGGTTTTGCAATTTAGGACATTTCTAAATGGAGCTGTTGTGTGGTCGTGATTTACGTCTCTTTATCAGTTGCTAATGGTGCTGTGAATGTGTATTCTTGCAGCTCAGCCTTCATGTCACTGAGCACTCATTGGGGGAGACCTGCTTAATGGAAACCATGTGCTAAACCATAAGTCTGATTCCTTTTTCTTTCTCCTTCATATAGGCGGAAATGTATCATCTCTTGTTTCTTCATTTATCAAATATATCTCTAGGGTAAACGAGGCAAAACTGCAGTTTTTCAGTCATCAAGGGCCGAATACTCACTAAACATCTATTTAAAAAGGGCTTAAAATCTTCGTGACAATATGATTTCATTTGTCTTCTTTTTCCTGTTCTGACATTTCTTGATGGCGACAAGCTAGCTTGCGCTCTTAAGTGATCAGTGACTCGCTTGAATTAGGCTGCCGCCACCTAGTGGACTGATGATGTATTATGTTGCGTGGTAACGGTTGATGCAAAGAATGTACGATAACACTGCCCAACACAACTTTTGCTGACTTTTATCTGCGACTTGCTTTTGACTAGTGAAAGGTGCTGAATTCAGAAATCACAATGGTTTTTGGCTAGGAGGTCATATTTTTGCTGTATAGCATAACTGCATATTTAATGAGTACGTATTGAAATATAATGACTTTTACAATCCCCAGAATTTTTACCTATTTACAGACAATAAAGTTCCAGCAAATAGTGCCATAAATCATTTATGTGATGAATATGTACAAGTCTGTACTGTATAACAATGACCTTTTAGGTCATAATATTGAAATCAAAAATTTGAATCGATCTCATGATTTAAACAAATTTTAGTACAAAGTGCTCATAAAGTAATCCAACATAGAAATGTATTTGATTTTTAAGAAATAATACAGTTTCAGTACAACATCTTGACATACACAGGTCTGTTTAAATCAACAGAGAACCCATTCTTCATCTATCAGTTATGGGATAAATTTTAGTTTGTATGATTTTATGGAGTGCTTCATTTCTGGAAAGTCTCTTTTAATGCCCCAACAGTAGTCTGCCATCATATGAGTGTCCTGGTCTCCATGTTTAACCTTAAAGTAAGCCAAGTCTTCAAAAAGTCACTAATATTCATCCTCTGAGAGGGTAGAGTAAAGCAAAATGCATCTGGACTGTTCATACACTTTCAACGAGCAGTAGCCATGCTGATTTAACTTGATTTTCAATCTGAAACACAAACAAAAAAATTAATTCAGGTTTAAGTTGGCAGGTTTCCAATAAACCTGATGGGCATGACAACCACCAATACTACAGGTGCACATGCCACAGAATTAAAACGTGATGTGATAGGAAAAAAACTAATGTCATTTTTGAAATCAGCACCCTAAAATTAGGTAAACACAAGTGTTAGTTTTCAGTCAGCAGAAAATAACAAAAAAATTGTTGCCCAGTGTAATCATATTCTTTGCTCTTACGGGGCCACAGAAAATTAGCTGTCAGGCCAATTTTGGCTCGCGTGCCTTGAGCTTCACACCTCAATTCCACTAATATTACATTTGCAAACAAGCCTGTAAACTAAAGGTCAAAGGTATTTTAACCAGATATACTGCATGTAGATATTTTATCAACAGCTTTAAAAATAAAATCAGAACTTTGCCTGTTCCAACCCATTATCACTACACTGTACTTACAGATACAGAATAATAATAATGAATTCATTTATTCATTTTTTAAGTTGCTTACTCCTATTTTGGGTCGCAGGTAGGCTGGCGCTGGTACACCCTGAACAGCTCCCCAAGCCATTACAAGGCCACCACTCACACAACCATTCACAGTCACTCATGCCTAGGGGCAATTTGGAACAGCCAATTAGCCTAATGTGCATGTTTTTGGACTGTGAGAGGAAACCAGAGTTCCCAGAGGAAACCCACACAAGGACAGAGAGAGTATGCAAACTTCACACATAAACGCCCCGAACCTGGGAATCAAACCCAGGCCTTCTTGCTATGACGCGGATGTGCTAACCACTGCACCACCGTGCCGCTAATAATAATAATAATAATAATAATAATAATAATAATAATAATAATAATAATAATAATACTGCAGTTTGTTTTGTATTGGTTAAACATGGACTTTCTTAAGTCTAATGTGGATTATAGTGAAAAAAGAGTAAGCATTCTTAAGAGTTAAGAGGTATGAATGATGCCGCGTTCATGGACTCACTAAACTAATATAGTGACATGTGCTCACAGTGCGTTGTGGGAGTTTTTGGATCTCTTCCCCACCGGGAATATGCTTCAGCTCACATGTGTTGTTCAGGGTGTAATCAATGCATAAGAAGCATAAAATAATGTATGCTTATAGTCAATAGTCAAGTTTTTAAAACAAACAGTCATTACGTCTTTATATGATGGATTTTATCAGCTGTTGCTTTTTTGACGTTAATGCTAATGCTTTAGCATTGAGAAGGTAGCAGATGTCTGTGGAGGCATGTTAATGCCAGATATCATTTTCTATTTTCAGATAAAGTAAAAAGGAGTGTTTTGGGACATAGGAGGGCGTGTAGTCCTGCAGAGCTCAGTGTGTTTATCTATGTCACAGTCTATCAGCGGCTGACCGTGAATAAAGAAGGGGGTGGGGGGTGTTTTTGTTTCCACGGCCCCCACTTTTCTTTCTCTTTTTCTATTTCTCTCTCTCTCTCTCTCTCTCTCTCTCTCACACACACACACACACACACACAAACCACACAAAGCATGTTGTGCTCTCTGTGGTCAGAGGCCTCCCTGTGGGTGGTCTGGCCCGGTGCATGTTTATGATCTAAACCGACCTAATCCGGGTGGCTTGTTTAGGGGAATTGAGAATGATTTATAAGAGCTGCTTGAGCCAAGGCATAGGAAATCAGAAGGAAATCAAGCCCTGTGGTAGCTGTGCGACTTCTGTGGCTTGATCCGTCCATCTCTTTTTTCTGTTCTCCGTCATGACAAATGCGTTTGGCTTCCTTTTAATCCCATGGCTTTAGCAAATTTGTTCCTGGTGCACTGATATGCATTTGCATAGGTATAATCATATTACAGGCTAGATTGGAATACTGGGAGATCCTGGGACGTTGAGCAATGAGGATTAATTGGTGGTTCAGGCTCAGTGCTAGTGACTCTGTGCTAGAGTTGGAACGCTAATGCTGTTAAAGATCCACTGTATATTTCTGTGGATAAAAGCACCTGCCACTGTATACCTGTAAATGTTACCAAATAATATAAGATAATCTTCCAATGACCATTTGACTAACACCCCGTTCTACATACTAAAATACATTTTAAATCTCAGGAGTGTGTGCACATGCAGCAGACCCCCCGCGGGGGGGGGGGGGGGGGGGGGGGGGGGGGGGGGGGGGGGGG
>JAQMYF010000022.1:4083983-4095521 GCA_030014195.1 Neosilurus mollespiculum
GTGCACATGCACCCCACCCACCGCATCCCCCCCCCCCCCCCCCCCCAGTTAAAAAACAAAAACAAAACACATTCACTTAAATAAGGGACTACCGCAAAAGATCTGCACAGTCCATCATGTTAGTGGATCTCTTCAGACACTTTAGAGACCGTGGTTCGTATTCCCGCACCTGGACCACATTTCCTCCCTAAGCCCCCGCCGCTGCATGTCGTCATTAAGAGAATCATCGAGAACCGGTGTCTCTCTTTCCTCCTGACCACTGAAGAGCATGTTGCGGCTACAGGGTTAGATTTTAAAAGAGCAGCTAATCAGTGCAGAAGTGTCAGTGGCATGCACTGACTTTTATGATGGACCTGCTTTCAATCACAATCCACCTTTTAAGGACCAGAATATGATGCCACCAGGACGAGGCTGACAGTTTGTTAATAAAAAAATATCAGAGGATATTAGAACTCAAGGTTCGGTACTGTAAGGTCGCAGAGATGATGGTTGCCAGAACCTCAGGGCCTCATATACGTCTTATAACAAGCAGGGGGTCAATGTTTATTACTTTTTATTCTCCTATTTTATTTCTTTTTTTTATGTCTTCACTGAGGTAACCTTCTGCTTTTTTCCATTTTTATTTCATTACCACATGGTTTATAATTATATACTATTATTAATCTTATCTATATTATTAGTCTTAACTACCACAGGACAAGCTGGAAGGCAAATCATGGATTCATATGAATGCACTATATTAACAGTGAAGTCGTTACCTTTCATGTTAGCCACACGGAAGGTACTGTGATGCGCCAAGATTCGTTCCGCAGGAAATTGTGTGTGTGCGTTAGTCTGTCTGCAGTTCATGAGTGCGTGCACGGTCCTAGTAACTTATTACCTTTCACCTGAGTTACATATTCATTTATTAATTTTCTAAACCACTTAATTCTTAATTAGGGTCGCGGGGAGACTGGCGTACATCTCAGCCGACTCTGGGTGAAGGCGGGGTACACCCTGGACAGCTCGCCAGGCCATCGCAGGGTCAATTCTCATACAACCATTCACATTCACTCTCAGACCTAGGGGTGATTTGGAACAGGCAATTAGCCTACTGTGCATGTTTTTGGAAATCCGGAGGAAACCCAAAGGAAACCCACACAAGTATGATGAGAACATGCAAACTCCACACAGAAACGCCCTGAGCTCGGGAACCGAACCCAGGCTTTCTTGCTGTAAGGTGGACATGCTAACCTGTGCGCCACGATAGCTATAGATTGTTAATGCTTTTATTACCAGACATTTGAAAGCTTACGGAGATTGTACTAAATTAAAGTAATATTACGTTAGTCATTACATTTACACAGACAGGAACTTTCCGATAGGTCTAACGCCGAGATCTAATTAGATAATTACAAGTGCAGATTTGTCTTCAAGTTAGACAGAGCATGCGTGTGTCTGAGTACCCATAACACGCGAAAGGTCAGTGAACACGTGTGTTCATTCCACCAGTCAAGTTTTCTGTTAGGAGACATACATTTTTATACGTATATCTACTGTATATTATTAATTTTGAAAGGAGTCTCCAGTGTCAGTGCTTTTTATCAGTCAGAGATAAAGCTGTAATTCAAATTCAACCATTTCTGAACCGAGAAAATCCTCAGAACCCGTGACTTTGTAATTTCTCCATTGACAGTATATATTATGGACAGAGGGCTTCAGTTGGGTCCCATGATAATGAAATGAATCTTTTTTGATCCAACAGTTTGTCAAATTTGCTTCTGTGCACTTTGTCCAATTTTCCCCAGCTCCAGCCTGTGCATTTATATGGTGTTTTTATTATGTGGATGTCCCTGCCGTCGAACTTGAGGTCTGGTTTCTCAAGCTCCTGATATCCTGGAGTCTCGAGCCAAGGCTTGTTTTAAAAGTCTTAATGAGATGGAGGAGGTTGTAACGGAGGTGGGCAGTTGTGGCTCAGTGATTAAGGTTCTGGCTTACTGATCCGAGGGTTGGGGATTCAAATACTACTACCTGTCTGCCACTGTTGGGCCCTTGAGCAAGGCCCGTAACCCTTGTTTGCTCAGTTGTATAAAAAACGGATAAATGTAGGTAGTGCTAGATAAGAGCATCTGCCAAAAGCTGTAAGTGTTTGTCTGGGCTGTTCTTACGGTCCTGATTTTAAAGTTTATTAAAACAGCAGTGTGTACTGGTGCACGTGTCTAGAAAAGTTCATATAAGTAGCCATGTGATGGTGCACACTGTGGTGAAGTTAGAAAAGTTTACATAAATCAATCAGTAAATGCAATGAATGCCCAGAGTGCACTGCTCCAGCCACAGCCAGTCCCTCCAGGCTTATGTGTCAATCAAGTGTAGTCACGTCTTCAAATGTTATAGCAAAATACCTTTTAAAAAAAGATTTTTTGATGGAAAATAAAAATTGTGCACATATCAGTATTGGGAAAATGTACTGTTTAAATCAGACACTAGATGAAAACAGTTTACATGGAATAAAGGGGCATGAAATATGGGCTGTTTTTCCTATTTAAATACATTAGATTGGGCAGAGCTAAAATTGTACTGCCACCAGGATGGCAAGGCTTCTTCCTGCTTCACTGCAGATACTTCACAACTAGAGTTCAATTCTTGACTGCGTGTATACAATCATGACTCCTGTAGAGTGTCCAAGCCTGGGAGTTATTAGAAGAAGTGGAGGTTGTATGGCATGGCTTCGTAGGAAGATGGTACGAGGAGGGTACGAACACACAAATGTCGCATATCAGACAAAATCTTTTGGAGTTAAAAGATATCTAAAGAATAGAATTGTGTGAATTGTATTATACACATCACCTGGCTCATTTGTGCAGGCTAAAAATAACACCCTACAGAAACAGGTGCTCTTTGAATGTACCCAGGGCAGGCTAGGGGCAAGGTAGAAGGCATACTTGATATTGATTGGCAGCAAGCACCGAAGACTTCTTGTGACTTCTGGATAGGAAATTTCAGATGGAGCACTCCTAGGTGGCAAAGCGGCCAAGTGGGAAGCAGTGATGAGTCCCAGATAAACACAAGATTAATATCAGTTTCAGACCCTCAGTCTGCATCGTCAGGGATTTAACATCAGCCAAACCTGTCAGAATACCCCAACACTCCAGCACCAGTTCATCACCAACAACAACATAGTTATTGTTTCCAGTGATCCTCTTTCTCGTTTCTTTTTGGTTCCAATTCATACAGCTTATTCAGCGCAAAATCTAACTGCCCTCATGTATAGCTTTTCCCTGAATAACTAGTTTAGTGCTGATTCTAAATATTGCTGATGTTCCTGCCACTTTCCCACTGACGCAATTTTACCAAGGAAGTTTGAGGGAATGCTTTCGCAGAACACCGAAGAATAATGTGTGATTGCTGTCTCGTGTACTGTACATTGCCGCAGAGAGCCGTCAGCACACTAACAATTCGGACATTTGCCGCATTTTTGCAGAAAGACCGAAAACGTGCCATTTCTGCGTGGCAATGTGACATCCCTGCCAGCATCGTATGACCACCATGAACAAATGTGAACATCGACAAGCACCGGTGGTACCATACAATGCTCACGGTGATCATCTTTTTTTTCCCACGATATAAAAGGCTGTGAATCTTAACCTCAGCTACTGTTGCAGAATCATCCATTCAAAGGGAAGAGGATGAGGGGAAAAAAACAAACCTGTTTTTCACATCTACACCGCAGGGTTTTCCTCCTCGAGATACCACGGGTATCCGCGTGAAAGTCGCGTCGGGGCGAAAGTGGTATTATGGAGGAGTGTCATAGCAGTAACCGAGAGTCAACAACACTGACAAGGAAATTAGTCAATGTGTTATATGTACTAGAATTTATAGAAGAATTGTGAATGTGGCATCAATGATGTTTAGCTTATTTTAGTATTTGGGGGCAGCCATAGCCTAATGGTTAGGGGACTGAAAGGTCACTGGTTCGATTCCTGAACCAGCAGGAAAAAGGTGTTGGTGATGGGGGAGTGAGCTTCCTCTTTTTAAAAAAAAAAAAAATTACATACTGTATTACTCCCACAAGTGAGATTATTGCCTCTGCATTTAACCTATCCAAAGTGAGCGCACACACACTCGGGTGTGCAACACATATTGGGGCACACAGTGGACTGCAACACATATTGGGGCGCCCGCAAAGCAGTTGGGGGTTAGGTGCCTTGCTCAAGGGCACTTCAGCCATGGAGGTGGAGAAAGGGAGTGTGCAGCTTACTACTCTACCGCCCCACACAATTTCCTGCTGGTTCAGAAATCAAACCAGCGACCTTTAGGTCCCAAAGCCGCTTCTCTAACCGTTAGGCTACGGCTGCCCCCTTGACCAAGACACCTAACCCCCAACTGCTCCGAGTGTGTGTGTGCTCACTGTTTCCGTGTGTGTGCTCACTTTGGATATGTTGAATGCAGAGGCAATAATTTCCCTTGTGGGATTAATACAGTATAGTAAATTTTTAAATTATTGTGTAGTCCTAGCGAACTTAGCATTGGGTGTAAATAGTAGAAAAGCTCACATTCAATTTCTAGATTGAAAATTTTACGTGCTATAACTATTGATAACATCATGTAAATTTTCAGATCAGAGCAGTATATTACCCTGTTTATTGCTTTTGGCTTGTACAGCAGACATATGCTTTGTAAAGACCCACACCCAGTAGGCCGCTGTACATGCATGTGTAAACCCCTGGTGTGAGGTTTAATCTGATGCACGTCCTCGACATCATTTAACATCATTACCTTTGCATGGTTAAATTAAGTTACGGAAAACATGTAAATGATACTGTAGATGTAGATGTGTCTTGTTTTTTCCTCTCTGTTTGCTCGAATGGGATTCTGTACTGAAAGGTCTTTCGCCGACCCGTGGCGTGTGTGCAGTGGGCAACAGTGTGTTCCATAAACTGTGGTTGCGACATCGTTGCAGGATTTTCCGGGTGGTCTAAAACGAATCTCAGCACGAACACACTGTTTTGTCTGTTCAAAGGAAGGAATGTCAAGGTGACCAAATAAACCTTTTTAGAAAGTCTGCCTTTCAGAAAGTGTGCTCTGCGTGTTATGGAAACACACACAAAGATCCGTGTTTGCACAACATTATTGCATGGAGAATCGAAATGCTTTTCAGACTTTTCATAATCTCTATTCACTATCTTCTGACTTAATCTTTCAGTGTGGCTTAACGTTTTTAACAAAGGGGGTTCAGCAGCCTGCCCTGTTATTCCAGGGTTCCCTCTGCAGGCAGCAACCAACGAAGCTCATCTCCCGTCCAGAGAAAACAAAGTCGAGCCACATTCCCAGAGTTCAATTTGCTGTTACATTGGAGGGCTGTGGATTGGGGTTTGAGCCATGTCCGTTGACTGAAGGAGAGCTGTGTGAAGGGTGATGTGCAGTGGTGGAGAAGTTTCTCCTGCAGTACCTACCATTCAAAGTAAAGTGGAGTTTAGGGAGCATTTTCATTTTTGGCACAAAAACCAAACTCCACTGTAAATATAATGAATAATTTTATAATGAATTATAAAAAGGTGACTTAAATGGTTTCCTCTGACATCATAATTTTCAGAAACTTTCTCCCATGACTACTGCCTAGTGTCCAGTTTATGTTCTTAAAGATATTTAAGCTGATCTACCATTTATCTATCTATCTATCTAAACCTGTATCTCATTCATTAATTTTCTAAGCCGTTTAATCCTATTTAGGGTTGCAGCAGCTAAGTAGGGTTAGGCAGCTCTCCAGGCCACTGTAGGGCCAACACACATACAACAATTCACACTTACGCATAGGGGTGATTTGGAACAGCCAATTAGCCTACTGTGCATGTTTTTGGACTGTGGGAGGAAACCGGAGTACCCAGAGGAAATCCCCTCAAACATGGGGAGAAACATACAAACTCCACACAGAAACACCCAAGCCTGGGAATCGAACCCAGGCCTTCTTGCTGTGAGACGGACGTACTAACCACGATGCCACCATGCTGCCCAGAGAGAGAGCGAGAGAGGGAGAGAGAGAGGGGGAGAGAGAGAGAGAGAGAGAGAGAGAGAGAGCGAGAGAGTTCAAAATAAGGGTGGAAGAGCTGATCACTTTGAACATACACCTATAAAACCAAATGCAATGTTAATACTACAAATAGCAAATTTTTAAAATCTTTTTAAATCAGTTATATTAAGTAGATTTTCCAGTTTTTAATATAAAATGTAGGAGAAAGAGAGAGAGAGAGAGAGAGAGAGAGAGAGAGAGAGAGTCGCATGTCTGACCTGCTTCCAGCTCGTGCACCTGATCTGGAGTTCCTGTGCTTACTTAAAGTTGATTTTGTGAAATGTTCCCTGCATGTCTGTTTACTAGTCTGAGTATTTTTTATTTTTTATTTTTTGGTAAATAAATAAGGTACATAAATTATTTCTTTTTATACGGTTAATATTTAAATTTGTCATATTTGTACATCTAGTGATATTTTTGTGGTAACTGTATGGATTGGGTCACAATGTAAATTCAGGTCTATTTTGTGATGTGGCACGTTTTTCCCCCTTTGACTTCATTATTTAATTATTGTATTATTTGGTTTATCATTGTTTTATTTGACTTGCCTTTCATCTCCACATGTAGATGGCTAGATTAGCCTCCTGACACATTAAAAAAAAAGTAAAACAGTCATGGTGTCAGGCACAATAACATTATACTCTCATTATAATGCCATATGAAGGTGTTTTGATGGGCAAATTCCAAATGACTGTGCTTCCTGTAGAAGTGCCCTCTGTAATGTACAAATGGCTGTGTTAATGGTTGAATGGCAGTTGTACAAATGTAATTTGTAATTTAGCTCACATTAACACTGTGAGTTTGTGAGGATTGATGCAAAAACTGTGGTTCTTCAAGTAACTCAAGTAATTCGACCTGCACACTTTTTTTAAATGCGTTTTGAAACTCATAACGCTGATTGTTGGTTGTCCTGCGGTCAACTTTATGAGGAATATCTGGTTGTCCTGCATAGATATATGTCCAGACACCTTGTCAGTCCATTGCAGGGCCAACGCACACTCAACCATTCACACTCACATCTAGGGGTAATTTGGAACAGCCAATTAGCCTAATGTTCATGTCTTCGGACTGTGGGAGGAAACCGGAGTACCCAGAGGAAACACAAGTACGGGGAGAACATGTAAAATCCACATAGTATTGGCCTTGTCAAGCCTTGGACTCGAACCCAGAACCTTCATGCTGTGAGGCGGACGTGTTAACCTCTGCATCACTGTGCTACTTTGCATTACATATATATATTAAACGAATATAATCAGGGAATTTATTCATTCATTCATTCATTTTCTGAACCGCTTAATCCTAATTAGGGTTGAGGGGAGGCTGGCGCCCATCTCAACCGACGCTGGGTGAGGGCAGAGTACACCCTGGACAGCTCGCCAGGCCATCGCAGGGCAGAAACACGGTGACGGCAGTGCAGCCTACTCTTAACGAAAGTCAGCAATGGTTCTTTTACATGCCTCTCACCACAAACAGTGAGAGACATGGCCGGCCTTTGATAACCCAGTTGGCTGCACTAGGGGGACAGCAGTGACAACCCGGTTATAGTGGGGCTTGAACCCCCGACCTTTGGATCAATATTCCAGCACCCTACCACCAGGCACCCACTGCCCCTATTATAATAATAATAATAATAATAATAATAATAACAATAATTATAATAATAATTATAATTATAATAATTATTATTATTATTATGATGATGATGATTTTAACAGTAGTAGTAGCTACAGTAAGTAGTATCCACAATAATAACAATAGGAAGCCCAGAAACCTTCTTGGATCTAGGAACGAAAGTTACTGGTTGAAGTTTCCTTCCGGACTGTTTCAAAATAACGTCCCAAGTGTCATCATGTTAGCTACATGACTATCTGCTGAGATTTTCCGAAGCTAAAAAAAATCGTTTAAGTTATTATAAAGCTTCGAAGATTTACTGAACACTCTCTAAAAATTCTATAATTATCTCTCCCGGATTGTTTTTTTTTCTTGATATTTTATTTAAGTTTTATTCTTGTTAGAAGCTCGCGTGCTTGATGCTAACAGCGCACTAGCTTGCATGTGTAACCGCTGAACAGGTAAATTAGTCGGTTAAATGTTATTGTATATTATAAATAACTGAGCTTTAAGTACTTCGCGGTGGTTAAAGAGTTTATATTGTGTTTCTGGGTTCATTGTTTTTGTTTTTTTTATTAAACATGTTTCTGAGAGCGGGTCGAGGTTTGTAGCCACAGCAGTAGTAGGTGTCTGACAGCAGGAATATGATGTAACGCTCGGAAACATGACTGTTGATATGATGTCATTATAAGCGAACACTGTGTTTACTTTTTACTTTTTGTTGACTTATTGTGTTGATTGGAATGTTTATTTAATAATCGACATTTATATCAACTGAACTGGTTCCATGTGTATGAATGGATGGATGGATGAATTAATGTGTTGATGAATTATTAATGGTTTAATGGGTGGATAAATGGATGGGTGGATTAATGGGTGGATGAATTAATGGATTAATGGTGGATAAATGGATGCATGTATGGAAGGATGAATTAATGTGTGGATGAATTATTAATGGATTAATGGGTGGATAAATTGATGGATTGATGGGTGGATGAACTGATGCATGGATGAGTTAATGGAGTTAATTGGTGGATGGATGGGTGGGTGACTTAATAGATTAATGGGTGGATTGGTTATTAATGTATTAATAAGTGGATGAATTAATGGTGGATGGATGGATGGATGAGTTAATGGATTAATTGGTGGGTGGAGAAGTGGATGGGGGATGACTTAATGGATTAATGAGTGGATGAATGGATGGATTAATGGGTGGATGAATTGATGGATTAATGGGTGGATAAATGGATGGGTGGATGAATTGATGGATTAATGGGTGGATTAATGGGTGGTTGAATTAATGGATTAATGGTGGATAAATGGATGGGTGGATTGGTTACTAATGTGTTAATGGGTGGATGAATTATTAATGGATTAATGGGTGGATAAATGGATGGGTGAATAAATTGATGGATTGATGGGTGGATGAACTGATGCATGGATGAGTTAATGGAGTTAATTGGTGGATGGATGGGTGGGTGACTTAATAGATTAATGGGTGGATTGGTTATTAATGTATTAATAAGTGGATGAATTAATGGTGGATGGATGGATCGATGGATGGATGAGTTACTGGGTTAATTGGTGGGTGGAGAAGTCGGGTGGATAAATGGATGGGTGGCTTGGTTACTAATGTGTAAATGGGTGGGTGGATGAATTAATGGATTAATGATGGATAAATGGATGCATGTATGGAAGGATGAATTAATGTGTGGATGAATTATTAATGGCTTAATGGGTGGATAAATGGATGGATTGATGGGTGGATGAACTGATGCATGGATGAGTTAATGGAGTTAATTGGTGAATGGATGGGTGGGTGACTTAATAGATTAATGGGTGGATTGGTTATTAATGTATTAATGAGTGGATGAATTAATGGTGGATGGATGGATGGATGGATGAGTTAATGGAGTTAATTGGTGGATGGAGGAGTGGATGGGTGGATGACTTAATGGATTAATGAGTGGATGAATGGATGGATTAATGGGTGGATAAATGAATGGGTGGATGAATTGATGGATTAATGGGTGGATAAATGGATGGGTGGATGAACTGATGGATGGATGGATGAATTGATGGATTAATGTGTGGATAAATGGATGGGTGGATGAATTGATGCATGGATGAATGAATGGATTAATTGGTGGATGGATGAGTGGATGAATGGATGGGTTAATGGGTGGATAAATGGATGGGTGGATGAATTGATGGATTAATGGATGGATGAATTGATGGATTAATGTGTGGATAAATGGATGGGTGGATGAATTGATGGATTAATGGGTGGATAAATGGATGGGTGGATGAATTGATGGATTAATGGATGGATGAATTGATGGATTATTGTGTGGATAAATGGATGGGTGGATGAATTGATGGATTAATGGGTGGATAAATGGATGGATGGATGAATTGATGGATAAATGGATGGATGAATTGATGGATTAATGGGTGGATAAATGGATGGGTGGATGAATTGATGGATTAATGGGTGGATAAATGAATGGGTGGATGAATTGATGGAATAATGGGTGGATAAATGGATGGGTGGATGAATTGATGGATTAATGAGTGGATAAATGGATGGGTGGATGAATTGATGGATGGATGGATGAATTGATGGATTAATGTGTGGATGAATTGATGCATGGATGAATGAATGGATTAATTGGTGGATGGATGAGTGGATGAATGGATGGGTGGGTGACTTAATGGATTAATGAATGGATGAATTCATGTATTCATGAGTGGATGAATGAAATGTATGTGTGGGTGTTCTTCTTGCAGGACAATAGATTAAGATGGAGCTGCAGGCGGTGTTGATGGCTGCTGGAGGTGGATCCCGCATGATGGACCTCACCTACAACACCCCGAAACCATTACTGCCTGTGGGCAACAAGCCACTCATCTGGTACCCACTCAGCCTGCTGGAGAGAGCCGGCTTTGAAGGTAAATCGACAAATGCCAGCTGACGCACCGTTGTTATGACTCTGCATTATATTGTATTGCTATTGCATTATCATCAATTTATTGCCTTCTACATCCGTGCAGAATTTAGCTCCAGCTTTAATAAAACACACACGCACTCTAGTTCACATTGCTGGATCTAAACACTTCAGCCCGGTTGTTGTTTACTGTATAATACTCTATAAATTAATTACAGTCCATGTTCTGAAACGGGCCCTGGAGCACATCACATACAAGGAAAGGGGGCACAGTGGCTCAGGTCTAGCACAGTTAGCCCTGTAACCACACAACAAGAGGGTTTGGGGTTTGAATCGCAACAAGGGCTTTTCTGTGTGGAGTTTGCATGTTCTCCCCTGCTTGCATGGGTTTCCTCCAGGTACTCCGGTTTCATCCGTCTTTCCAAAGACATGCATGTCAGGTCAACTTGCTACTGTAAATTGCTCATAGGTGTGAATGTGGGTTTGAATGGTTGTTTGTGTCTGTGTTAGCTTTGCTATAGACTGGTAACATACCTGTACTCTGCCTCTTACACAAAGTCAGCTGGGAATTGCTCCAGTTTCCTCCATGACCCTGATAGATAAGAAGTATAAATAATGGATAGAGGGATGTTATAAGGAAACATATTTCAATTATTAGTTGGAATATAATACGAGTTCCAAAATTCTATTGATTTTGAGGGCGAATTTTTGAATTTGAATTTAAGTTCCCACTAGCCAGTTCTTCTCTTTTGCATGATGGGAAGGTGAAGGCTAGTGTGTACCCCATTGGAGGAATCCAGCCACCAAATCTCTCTATATATGCTGGTCCATGGGGTAAAATAACACCCAAGGGAGGAAAGTACGGTGGCCGGGAAGTGCAAAACAAAAATACATTTTCAAAAAACACAAATACATTTTCAAAGTGCAAAACAA
>JAQMYF010000022.1:4095621-4121617 GCA_030014195.1 Neosilurus mollespiculum
TGTGAGTGACAGGGAAGTGAGCGTATGCCATCCCTCCCTCCCGTGAGAGCTCGGCCAATTAGCTCCCATGGACTCTCAGTCACGGATGGCTGTGGCATCAACCTGTTGTGCTGGCTGTGGGATTCGAACCTGGGATCGCTGGGTTGATAGTCGCGCAGCTTGTCGATGCGCCACTCAGGAGCCCTGTCTACCCTCTTCTATATACCTGAGCTTACAGATGACCACGATTGGCTAGTTTATAGTGATTGAAAGGGGAGATTTTTAATTTAAACCAATATAGAAAGTATATAGTTTATATATAAATAAGTAAATTTATAAAGTGTATATAAATTTCCTTTATCCTGCTGATGTCAGCTGATGAGTGTTCACGCACTGCCTGAATATATAAGGACATCACAGTTACTGAACAAAGGCGTGGTGCTGATGGTGGTGGACGTCTTTTAATCCTGTATTCATAAGAAGAGTGTGTGTTACGCCAAACCCCTTCACACATTCATATTGGATCTTTTGATTCCATACAAACACCAACACGTAGCATTAGATTAATATCGTATGTGTTGGAGAAAGTGTTTGAATACAAATATGTATATTATATTTGTTATATAAAGTACTAGATACCATGCGTCACAGAGACACCTTCAACTCTTTCACTCTGCATTGTGGTTATTTACATGTTTTGCTTTTCGCCGTGCTTTTGCCAGGCTGTGATTGATGACGTTTTAGTTGTGGCTCATTCAATTTATCTTGTACTTGTTTCTGATCCCTGTGTGGAAACTCAGCAAGTAAATACATAACAAAATACATTTTTTTTGACTTGTGAAAGTGTTCCTAACCCTTGAACTTTTCCACATTTTGTCACATTACAACAACAAAAGTAAATGTATTTTATTGTTATTTTATGTGACAGACCAACACAAAGTAGCGCGCAACTGTGAAGTGGAAGGAAAATGATACATGGGTTTAAAAAATTTTTAAGTGTAGTGGTTAGGGTGCTGGGCTCATGATCGAGAGCTCATGGGTTCGGATCCTTGTTAAACCTCCACCGTGCTAAGACCCCTTGGCATGGTCTTAACCACAAGTGTGCCTTTGTTCACCCAGCAGTATAATGGGTACCAGTTAAAAAAAAAGCAGTACTGGGAAGGTAACCTGCGATGGATTAGCGTCCCATCCAGGAGGAGTTGAACCCCTAGTAACTTCATGAGGTCCGGCCTGATGAGCCAGTAGGCTCGGGTATAAAAAGCCCAACAGACTAATCTTACCCTGGTGGCAATACTTAACTACATTACATCTGCAAGACTTTTGGGGTATGCCCCTAGCAGCTTTTCACATCTAGAGAAATTCTTGCCCGTTCTTTCTTGAAAAATGGCTTAAGCTCATTCAGATCAGAAGGAAAGGTCTTGACTTTGACTGGGCCACACATGAATATTCTTTGATGTAAACAGTTCCATTGTAGCACTGGCTGTATGTTTAGGGTCATTGTCCTTCTGGACATTGTCCTTCAGCTCCTGCTGAAGAAAAGCATCCCCACAGCATGATGCTGCCACCACCATGTTTCACAATGGGGATGGTCTGTTGATGTGCAGGGTAAGTTTTCTGCCACACACAGCGTTTTGCGTTTGGGCAAAAAAAATTAATTTGTCTCTCATGAACAATGAACAGTTCTTTAAAAAATACTGGGTCAAAAAAAGAGATGTTGAAGAAGAGAAGTTGGTACAGAAGCATTCCAACAGACCCATTGCAGTAATGCAAGTAAAAGTTAGTTCCACAAAGTACTGACTAAGGGGGTGATCATTTAATCATATCAGTGATTCAGTTTTATTTTATTTTTGTTTTCTGAATTGTTTTTTATTTTTTATGTGTCTTCATGCTGTAAAGCAACAGAATGTGAATATTCTGAGGGGGTGATTCTTTTCTATACCCAGTGTGTTGGGGTTAAAGGACAGAGCAGACTCCTGTCTGACAGTCATTACCTCACAGGTGTACAGTGAAATTTAGGAAACTTTTCTCATTCGGTTGATAGATAATAGGTTTGGTGGTGATGATCATCCTTCAGGAAGGCGATGCATCTTGTTTTAAAACTGTTCCAGATCAGAACAGAATAAAAATCGAGTAAGAAGATAGTCAGTGTAAAATATTTTGATTTGATTTTAAACCAGTGATGACAAAACTGTAAATGCCCAAGCTGTCCTAACAAAGTGATATACAGTATATATGACTGGGGAGGATAATTATAATGTTGGACACCTAGAAATAACAGACATGAAACATGGGCTTTATGGGTTCTAGGGAATAAATGAGCCTGACACTGAGGAAGGGGGTGAAAAAGCAACAAGTGATAGATCTTTCACAATGCCGTAGCCAATCATCATTGTCGTTTGTTAAATGGAGGCAGTGCTGACAGAGTAGACACGTATGGTATATAAAGAATGTTTATAGAACACCCACCATGTGAAGTCAAATATTTGGTCTGTAATTTTAAAAGTCATTGCCTTAGGATGTATAGTGTGCCACTTGATATATCGTATCAGACAATTGAAGCAGCCCACACACTGCTATTTTTTCACTTCTTGGACTGACATCTAGAACTGAAGTGGTAGACAAGTTTATACCCGTATATGTTCAGAGAGACTGTATGGTGCCGTTCGTGTGCTGTTCAAAAGTCTGCGCCTTCGATTTTAATGCTCGCTTTAATCGCTAACAGCCGTATTCCGTGGTAAGTTACGCGCACATAATGAGGGATTAATACTCAAACTGTGCACAACACTATTCAGACCTCAGATTTAATTGGTGAAAGATTTGCGTGTGAGGCGTTACCAAAACAGACGTTTGTCTAAAATACATGTGGTTGTGGCACTGATGGATAAAATTTGAGTACTTAATTAAGGGGCCTTATTTACTCATCTTTAAGCATAGCAGGTCCTGCTTATCCATTATCTAGATATTCATGTATCTGTGCCAGATCAAGTGTATTTTTTTTTTAATATTTTATTAAATTAAACCAAATTTGTTGTGATTATTTGTGAATATTAATGTAGCCCTATATTGCAAGTATAAGGACTTGTATTCATTTATTCATTCATTCATTTTCTAAGCCACTTAATCCTAATTAAAACCGCGTGGAGGCTGGAGCCTATCTCAGCCGACTCCGGACGAAAGTAGGGTACATCCTGAACAGTTCACCAGGTCATTGTAGAACGGCTATCAGACATTTATTAAAATGATGCCAAATTCTATTGTATATTCAATATGATTTGTATTTTCTTTATTTGTTTTTTTCTTTATAATATTTTTTACAGTCGTATAATTTTTTAAACTGTATTCTTTCCTATTATTTACAAAAATGTTGCATGCTTTTGTTGCTTCAGGCTGAAAGAGATATTTTAGACACTGTTGTAAACCCCTTCAGTGATATACAAGAAAAATGAGAGATGACAGAGTCAGATGTTTATTGATCTGGTTGGGCCACCCAGAAAACCAGCTTGAGTATGTGTGTCGACCAACTCAGAATATGAATAACGTTCTCTATGCTTGAACATCAACTTGGCTGTAACAGCAAAGGAGAGAATGTGTATTTGAATTGTGTTATGATGTACATACCATGAACTTCAAGGTACTGTATTACCTGTATAAACAAAAACAACATCTGCATTGACAGTGCTTGGTAGGAATTTACACCAACTGATTGCGTTTGTGTTGCAAGTGGTAATATGTAAGTTGTTATACATCATTTCATGGTACAGACAACATGCAGATAGGGAAGAGGAAAATAAAATGGATGCCTTTATGAAATCATGTCTTTTCTTTGCTGTCTGAACACTTAATGTGGATGTATTATAGTCACATAAAAACCTACTTTTAAGCACACTTTGAGTTACAGGCCTGAGTTACTGGTTCTGTTCTGCTATAGTGAATTTCACACATTCATGCCTCATTATCTGGACTGAAATTGCAGTTCAGCACCAACAACAGTGAGTCAATAGAGAGTAAGCTATCAACAAGCTAGTCGGGTAAAGTTTGCGATAAGATTAATGCTGTTAACTTCTCAGAAAAACAAGTATGGCGGTATATTATCTTATCTAACACCAAAACAAATTTAAAGTAGAGGCATTACACTGTTCACAATGTGCACGGCCATGTCACTTTATCACCCAGTAAATGGAGAAGGAACTAATACATAGAAAAGGCTACAATAGGTTGACAAATTGAAGTTTCAAGCCAGTTGACGGTAGCTAGAATGTGATTATACTAAGTGCTCTCCTGAAGGCGTTGAATACTTATTTAGGTGAAATTTCCACTTTTTAAACAAATACTGAATTTCAACTTGGAAAATGCACTTGTATTGGTTTGTAATAAAAATACTGACTATGCACTACCCTGTGTGACTTTTGTAATCCTGAGAAATTTGCAGACTTTTCAGGTGTTTCAGTACATTTTTTAGTCAAATATTAATATGGCATAAATAACATAAATACCTTTAATTAAAGACATATTTTCTGATATGATTTTCTCAAAAAAGGACACAATCTAGCACGTCAGATCATTCTGATGTGTGTGTGTGTGTGTGTGTATGTGTATGTATATTAACAGTGAACAAGTAGTGTGAAAACAACATACTGTCAGGTTGAAATTGGCTAAGTCCGGTTTAAAAAACGGGTTGTTTCGAAATGAAAAACTAATGCATCTGATCGTACTGGTTTACTCTGGAAATAAACTGTTGCATTGACTCAGTCACTCAAACCTTCAAGAATGTCCTGATTTAATGAAGTATTGGAGACAGCCTGCACCAGGGGGAGTTATGAAGAAAGTAATCCTGGAGAGGAGAAGTGCACCTGGTTATTCTCTGACTGACACCGACTCTCTTGATACCATTGTGTGATGATCCAGACCCAGTGCGTGACCCAGTTTACATGAACTATCCCTCAAAGTTCTACTGTTAGTTCTGTTTAATTTCCCAAATTTAACAAGATTTCTCCTCGAGTTCCTGAGAGCAGAACGCTGTGGTGTGAACTGTTTTTAAAGCCAAGTAGATATAAGGAGGCACACATGGTTGCGGACTGAGTTTTATGGTATTAATGATAATTAAATGTTTATTCTTTACACCTAGCTGATATTGACTAATGCTGCTGGTATGAAGTTTGTGGCCATGGCCTTCTGCCTGGACGGGCAGCACAGTGTGTACCTTTATTTGTAGCACAGTATGCCCTGTTAACAGCCAACAGCCTGGCCAGCAAGAGCCCGCATTAGGTTTTACACAGTACTAACTACAGTATGTAAGCAACACTGCAAGAAAATGTTTGCGCGCTTCGAGGAAAGACTTTTCCAGTTGGCTCAAGCACAGGGGGTTTTGGCACGTAATTAACAATGAATGTATTTAAAATGTGTCAGAGCATTTTTTTCTAATTAGTTCCAACTCTGTCTGTGGACATGTGTTCTTCCGTCTCTCTTAAAGGTTTAGAATGATTAATAGTGCAGGTTTAAACTGAAATTTTAATATTAACAGCATTATAACATTACTTTTTTTTGGTCTGGTGCTGTTAGTAATACTTCTGTACTTGAAAAAAATTACAACTTTAAAAGCAATTTATTCATATTGATTAAACAGCTTTGATGCTGAAACTGCTGTTATATTATAGAGACACATTACTTGTAATAAATGTTGGTTAAATTGAAGAAATCCATTAAAAATTACGGATTTTATCCCAACATTACTAATGACAGTGTTTCTGTTAAAATGCTGTAGTGTCTGTAACCATGTCAAATTCCTGTTCAATTTCTTTAAAGAAATATGCATCTCAGAATAGTATACTTCTTCTGTATTGTGTTATTGTGTGATATCTGAATAAGCCAACTTTCATTTGTATGACACTTAAGATCCTTGAAAAATTCGAAGCAGCAAAAGTTACGGACTCTGCATTAAAGGAAATTTTTAACAAATTGTGTTTCGCTTCATCTCAATAATACTAGTGTGATTCTCTACAGTTGGTTTAAGCTTGTATGATGCCAGGTTGCATCATTCATCAGGCTGCAGAAACAAAGCATTATGAAAGAGTATCATATAATCCTATCTGAAAATTAAATTTCTCACCTAAATGAGACACTTTTCAGCACCAATACTGTGTTTTAGCTGTTTATTTGTATGTTTTATTGAGAGTTTCTCAGTCAAAGAAAGTCATCAATAAAATCTACCCCGGCCATAGCGCTGGTCATCACTTTTCATTGCGTATGCAGAAAAAAAAGAATTCTGAATCCGTCACGACTTTTTCATTTGTGGCAAATCGTACGTTGGGCCTTTTTTAGCTGTCTGAGCCATCCCATAATTCCACATATGTACACAGATGTAATCCTAACATGTGCACCAAGCGGACTTTGTGCACTATACCAGTTCTAACTGAAATGATAAATCTAAACACACATACAGAAATTCAGGCTTATGTTCCCCATATAGCGCTTTGACCTCTTGACATTGGCGTTTGTGATAGTATTGTTGTTATATATATATATATTTTTAGATGTTTTGGGTAATATTTACCCAGGAAAAATAGAAAATTGTCAATTATGAAAAGTGCTACATACAACTGAATTCAATGGAGTTAAAAATTCTGGAATGGTGCATGGGTGTGGTGTAGTGATTAGCATGTTTGCCTCACAACCACAAGGTCCTAGGTTCAGTTCCCGGGCTAAGTCAAGCTTGATTATGTTCTCTGTGGTCGTATGTGGGTTTCATTCCGGGTACTCCGGTTTGCTCCAACAGTCCAAAAACTTGCATATTAGGATAACTGGCTGTTCCAAATTGCCCCTGTGTGTGACAATGAGTACAAATGTTTGTGTGTCTGGCGAGCTGTTCAGGCTGTACCCTGCCTTCGTCCAGTGTCAGCCTTCCCTAGAAGGATTAAACAGTTCAGCAAATAAGTGAAAATTCTGAAAGGTTCACAAAAGAAGCACAGCTGTAAAGGTTTCGCATGTGAATTCCTTTATGAAGCATTTTGTACATTTAGTCAGCTTGATATTTGTGCTTTGAATGGCCAGATGTGTAATCAATAATGTCCACCCTGTCACAGAGGTCATAGTGATCACCACGAAAGAAGTGCAGAAGGCACTGAGCGCTGAGCAGCGAGTAAAGCTGGATGTGAAGATGAAGCTGGATGTGGTGTGTATCCAGGAGGAAGTGGATATGGGGACTGCCGACGCCCTACGACACATTCAGCAGAAGATCAAGGTAAAAGAATTTCACTTTTTCAGCAAGTACATTTTTTTTAATGATAAATCTCAGTAAAAAGTGGCTTTCTTATGGCCACACGGCTGTTTGATCCGAGACTTGAGATCTTTTGTAAAGCATATGTGTGTAAGTTCTGTTAAAAACCGTTAGAGATAGCTGTAATGATCCAAGTCTAACTGAAAAAATCATGGAGCATCAGTTTCATTTGCAAATTTCTAATTTGTGTTGCATGCTGTATACAATAGTTATACAGTAGCTTATGTTGCAAATCATTACATGCAGGTAAATTAAAAAAGATCAAATCTCCAATTCGCCAGCAAAAGCAAACCTGGAGTCAGCTTTTCAGTGCCAGGCAACTGTGAGTTCAGAGAGAACACGTGTCTTCAGGCACATGTGGAACCTGGATGCATCGGCAGGCATCCTTTCCGTCCCTCAAAAACCCTCATATGATTTAATCCGGTGTTATCCTTTGAGCATCCGTGAGTGACCACAGGTCCAGTAGGCGCAAATGCTGTCATCAGATAGTGAGTGTGTGGCTCTGTACAGATGTGCACATTCTTTCCTGGTCTTGTTTGCTACGCCACAAGGCCACAGACTGCGTGTTTGCTGCGTAGAATGAAAACGGAAGACTAGAGTTTGACGAGGTCTGTTCTACCCTCATTTGGAGTACTCCTCTTTAAAATAATAATGATTCATGGAGTAAAATCACCCAACGTTGGGTTATGAAAAGATTGTGTAGTATTAATTATTACGATTATTTTTTGCCAGATGTAGCCCGTACCAACCACTATCACTGCACTCAAACTTTAGCTTTTGGCCCCCCTCCCAAAAGCCTAAAGTATGAGTGCAGTGATAGTGGTTTGTACGGGCTACATCTGGCTTCACCTGGCTAAACACACTTACTAAAAATCTCCACTGTATCATTATTGAACATTGAATATTGGGGACGACAATGTTAATGCTTGAATGACTGGTGGAGCGAACATGCGTTCACTGGCCTTTCGTGTGTTCTGGGTACTCGGACATATGCAATCTCTGTTTAACTTGAAGACGAGGCTGAACTTCTAATTATCTAATTAGTTCCCGCCGTTAGACCTATTGGAAAGATTCTCTCTGTGTAAATGTAATGACTATCATAATATTACTTTATTTTAGTACAAATGTCTAGTAATAATAGCATGAACAATATATAACTCGGGCGACGCAGTGGTTAGCACATCCGCCTCACAGCAAGAAGGTCGTGGGCTCGATTCCCGGGCTCAGGCTGTTTTTGTGTGCATGTGCTCATGGTGCTTGTGTTGGTTTCCTCAGGGTACTCCGGTTTCCTCCCACAGTCCAAAAACATGCATAGTAGGCTGTTAGCTGTTCCTAATCGCCCCTGGGTGTGAAAGTGTGTGAGAATGGTTGTACGAGTGTTGGCTCTGTAATGGCCTGGTGAGCTGTCTGGAATGTACCCCACCTACGTGCAGCATTGGCTGAGATGGGCGCCAGCCTCCACCGTGACCCTAATTAGGATTCAGCAGCTTAGAAAATGATTAAATGAATATGTAACTCACGTGAAAGGTAATAACTTACTAGGGCCGAGTGCACACTCGTGGACTGTGGACAAACTAACGCGCACACACAATTGGCTGCAGAACGAAAATCGGTGCGTCACAGTACCTTCCACATAGCTCACACGAAAGGTAATGAATGCAGAATTGAAAGGTGTGAATGTCATCAAAATTATGTGTGGACGTTTATGAATGCAGTTGCTGGATGTGTGAGGCCTCACCTGGTTATCGCCTTCTGTTAAACCATGACTTCACAGCTGCTGAAAACCTTCACATACATACAATTTCAGGACCCCGAGCACGCCTCCTCAATCTCAGACCTAGCGTCCACACGTGTGACAGTTACCACGTGAACAGACTACACAGGTGGTGTTGGCTCGTGTGGGTTACAGTCGTGTGTTATGAGTTATTAGGGAGTTAGAAGGTGTCATCACATCTGGATCAGCCAGATTTTTTTCCTTATCCTTTTTTTTTTCTTCCATTTCTCTGCTTTTGTCATTCCAGGATGAGGATAACATATCATTTACAGCCCTTCTTGTGTATGTGTGTGTCCTAAGGTCCATTTCATTCCTTGCCGTGCATGGCTTCCATGAAAATGTGGGAGTTTGAAGGAGGGATGGTAAAAACATGTGCTTCTCACAGGAGATTAACTCCGCCATAATAAACCCTGATGCACTGGAAAGGGAACGTTCCAGAGGAGGGCCTGCTCTAGCACGCTAGGCCATGCAGATGCGTTTATTGCTAATCCCAGAGAGATTAAATGCATTGAGTGGCAGAGGCGTCCACTGCACGAACAGTCCGCAAAGTGTTGAGAGATGGCAGCTGGCAGCAGGGGCTTCAAATCCCTGTTTATTGTATGGACAGTATACACAGCGTTCCTGTCCTCCCTTAGCAAATAATACGCACATAATAGTGGAATCTGGTGGCGTCTTCATTAAAGAACTCTTTTCTTATCCGGTGTTTGGGTTCATACTGATGTCTTAAGTCAGCGTTTTGCCAGAAATGGAATAATCTTGTCTTGTGTAGAATTCTGCCAGGTCTTGTCAGGAATGGGGCAACAGGTTGCTGTGTTACGCACGATGAGTATAGAGAAAGGCATGCTAGACGACTGTAAGACGAAAAAAAAAAACCCACGGCAGCTCTGAGCAGTATCTAAAAGTATAGATGAGGTTTAAAGATGGAGAAGCCACAGACCAAAAGGCATGCAAGACAGGAAGCGGACTTCCACTAAGCGCAAGGCCAAGGCCCAAGCTTATCACACTATTTCCAATACCAATACTGTTGATCTTGGCAGTTGATGTTTTGTTGAACACCTGGAGTTTCTTATGTTTACACTTTAATCAGCACTATTGCCACAGACCAAACCAAACAGGATAGCAATTAAACCAGGAAACCTCAATCTTTCTGGAACGTTTTTGGAATTAACTGCTTGCTGTCAGATCTGAATCAAGCTCTGAATACACTGGTAATCCTGTAGATAAACAGCGGTGCTAGTATTAAGTGTAAAACCGAAATATTTCGTGGGCTTCACGTGCCTATTAGAGCAGTAAATCCGACTGCCTTTTTGGATAAGGTTAGATGTAGAGCGTTCCCGTAAAATGAAGTCATATGTAATGTTTCTCAGTTCATTAAGTGCATATTTCTTGTTTTTGATGTCATTCTTTTCTTAGATTTGGATCGTTTTTGTCTATTTAGTATGAAAACAGAAATTCTAGGATAGATGTGGATGTTCGTTCAGTCAGCTCAGCTCTATGAAAGGCCCACTTTGTAATATATATAGACTTGTAATATATTATTCCCTTAAAGGGTACCTGTGGTGAATAAGCTCTACTTGCTCTTTAAAGCAATCACGTATAACATCTGCGGTTCCTTCCAGCAACATCAGTGTTTACCCCTTGTCAAAGTACATACGAGTGCTGTGACACTGTACATGCTCAGAGACATGTTGCTTTCCTTAATTGGCTGTTCCAGGCTGGTAGTGACATGAACACGTTGGATTGGCTAGGCTACGTCGCTGACCCCGTGCATCATAACATATTAGCCAGTACTGAGCTGCACAAAGGAGAGCAGAAATCGCGGAAAACATTTCTTTTTGTTCCTAAACCGAAACGTTGGCTGTATAAGCCATTTTGGATTTACCGATATGCACACTTCCAGAGAGACACCAGAATGTGACGTCTCACTGTCTCCACAAGACTCCTCCCTCTCTGATTCAAATAGGTAACCATTTACACCTATTTCCTCGAAATTACTAGCCATAATTGCTTTTTGAACATGTTTTTTAGCACTGAAAATGTTGCTCGCTGAGTAGATATGCTTGTTTACTTGTGCTGGACACCCCCACCCAAAGAGTTTACGTCGCTTCTTGGAAAAAATTCCTGCTGAACCATTGGTTCAGATCCTTCTAGTAATCCAGGGGATAAAATTACCCAGTTTTGTACGTTTTATGGTCATTTATGTTAAAATAAGCCCTGTATTGCCTAAACGTATTACATACACACAAATTATGCTGTAACGATGGCCAATACTGCTACTAATAAAGAGGGTTGTGGAAGTGTAATGATGTGGTAAGGAAGTAGATATATTCGTAGCAGCCGTGGCCTAATGGTTAGAAATAATTTGAAAATGGTTTCAAATAACCTCCCATGAAATCATTACAATAGCAGCAATCACTCTAAAGAATTTGCACACAGAGTTTTGATTGGAAATAACTTCCAACAGGTTCTCTCTTCTCCTTCAGTTGTAATTGTTACATTGTTAGTTATAATGTTTTTGAATGTCAGTGTTATGAGCCTTGTAATATACTGCGTTATGAAAACTTTTTAAAGAATGCAGCAACAGGCGGAATAACGATGTGAGTTGAAAACTATTTTTATGTTGTTCTGAATGCTGATTTTTTTTGTTTGTTTGTTTGTTTGTTTATCCATCAACATGATCCATTTCCTTCAGCTCATGATTACCACTTTGAATTTAACTGCAGAGAAGGTTATATACAGAAACCCATCAGATTTCTCAAAGCAGCCTCTTTCCTCGCCTTTTCCGTACTGGTCAGAAACTTTTCCAGCGACTCTTTAACATTTACTCGCATTCCGTCACTGAACTGAAAGACATAATCCAAATTTTTACCCAGCGTTGGTTTTGTCTCATTTTTACTCAACGCCTCCTTCACTTGTGCTGCGATCCTCTTTCTCTACCCTCTTCCTCTCTTCTCTCCTTCTGGGTGGTCTCACCTGGCAGCGCCCGGGGGGGGGTGGGTTAGTCAGGCAGAACTACAGCAGTGTGTGGGTGGCCTGACCTCCTACCCTCTCTTTCCTCTCTTCTCCTCTACCCATCCCCCTCTCCTCGCTCTCAGAGCCCTGTTTCAAGTATCACAGCGATGTTCTGAGTTTGAATGGTTCTTGTCTCTGATTCCTGCTGCTTTGCGTCCCCATGACCAGGGCACAGCACACTACAGGAGGATGCACGGCCGAGGACCAAGTGTTGCATGAATAGTTAATAAATTTGTTGTGGATTTAGTTTTTGCCTTTACCTCATGCTTCTAATCTTCCATCACTAGGTGCAGTCACTGTAATAGGTGCATGAGATGTATCTCTTGTATTATAGCTGCTATAAACAGTTATTCCCTGACCAGCCTGCTTCCTCATCATTGTTCACATTATGATTCTGGTTTCCACAAAACTGACTGATCCCGTCATGATGGATTGAGGTTGTATATCATGCTGCGAGACGTGTAACATGAGTTTCAGTAAATTATTCGACCATTATTTTAGTCACTGCAAACTTTTGTGTCTAAAAGCCAACTCACACATAAGCCATATAGCTGTGAAATAGCGCGACGTCATTTTCGGTTGGTTTCGGCCGAAAGTAGCGCCATTATACTCGAAATTAGCGGTCTCTTCAAAAACCTTTGAACATCTTTGATTATCATATTGGCAGGAATTATCATGCTTAAAAAATGTGTGAAAATTTTTACATTTCTCACCAAACTTTGTGCAGGTCCAAAATGTTTCCAAAATTGTCCAATTTGTCCAAAAGATTGTTAATACAGATCATTTATCTCGAATTCGACCGACTTTTCAGAAAATACGCGAAATCCAGTTCGAATTTGCAAATTTGTTGTGTAAAAATGATAAATGTAAGTCGCTCTGGATAAGGGCGTCTGCCAAATGCCTTAAATTTAAATGAAAGATATTGATAGTGGTTTCTTTTATCTTCGAAACAAAGGGATTGAAGGACAGCAATGAGGGACAGAGAGGAAACCATATACACTCTTTCAAATGACACAGTTATCTCATTGGCTTTTGAAGAACGAGAGCTGGTAGACTTGCCGTTTCTATGGAACACTAATAGGACACCATATAAAGACATACATATCTTGAGACAAGCATATGGATAATTAACACCAGTACCAAACAGGGTCAATTTGCTACATTACCCATGCTGCACTGCAAAGGTACTTTGCACTAACTCTGCATTGGATTCCTTTTTTTCCCCGTTTCTGATTTCATTCAAGAATTTCAGTTTGTTTTTTTTTAGTTTTTATTTTAGCCGTTTTATTGATTTAGCGCTTTTCAGCTTAGGAATGATCTCGACATGAGAAAGACCACGAAAAACACCATCACTGAGAAAGCTTCGGCATAAACTCTGTTTCTGCAGCGCTGTAGCTGTGTAGTAGCAGAGTCTACTGTAAACTGAATACTCAGGCTTCTGTCCATCTTTATCTGTTGAGCATGTGTCCTCAGGTCGGCCGTTTGCCCAGAGGGAGAGGGGAAAGAGAGGAGGGAGAGAACCGGAGCTGAAGCGTCACGCCAGGGCCTCCCCAATGAGGCATGCAGCTCTCACAGGGCCAGGCGCTCTCATACAGGCCCTTTTTTCGACACTCGCACTCTTGTATTTATTTATCCACAGGCTCGAGATGGGCAGACCAGATGGGAACCAGACAACTTAAACAGAAACAATGGCAAAGGCGAGCACGATTTATCACCGGGGTCCCCTCAGTGCCTGCGCTCGCTCACACATATACAAATATGCACGCACAGATGAAGGCTAGACCAGAGCAAAGTGTTTATGGAGGCAGCTCGACCCCCCGCTCCTTCACTGAGCTCCTACGTCATCCGCGCCTTAATGTTATAAACCCGACTTTTGTTGTGACTGTCGTCAAGAGAAATACAGGGGGGCTTTTCATACAGCGAGGAGTCTTTATGAAGCATCAGAACTGGCGTGGAAGGATGTGTATGTGTACACTAAGCTGCTCTGTAGCCTCTGAGAGCTTCAGTTACCTCTCTGTTTACCATATCAAATATAGTCCGTAACTGCGCTGCATGCTGTGGACTGTACACTTGTGTAAGTCATACCTGGCCCCACTAGTATAATAGTCTGCATATATTTTACACTAAATTACTCTAACTTCTTGCTGTATTGTAAGCCGTTCAACAAAAACACTGCACATTAGCTGCACTAAAAGTATAGCTGCATCAAGTAAATAGTTTGTAACGCAGCTCTTGTTCATGTAAAATGGAAGTCAGTGATACTGATGGTCCAGGATACGGCAATTATTTTCAACCCTCAGAACAAATTTGGAATTGTTTCCTCTTCCTTGGACACCACAGAGAAATCCAACTTGTGTACATTTTGCAGTATTAAGTCAAGGATCCGTGTTGTAGATCTGGATAGTGCAAGTCAGTTGCGGAAATTTTTCCATCAACCAAGCCAATATATTTTACAGTATATGGCTTCTCTGCTCCAGTCCTGTGGACACACGGTCACAGTATGAAGTTTTTACTATTGCTGACACATGATGGGCTCAATAATTAGACACTCAGCTGGATCTAATACGTTGTCTGGAAGGAAAACCACCAACTATGCACCCAGAGCCTCAGGCCTGAAGTTAAGTCTAGTAGTCGTAGCCGAGCTGTAGGCTTTGCTTACGGTACACAGCAGATATCAGTGCCTTATCTTCATCTTTAACCCCTTCAGCTTTAGCAGATCAGAAAATAATTATTTTTAAGGCAGTGATACACCCAAACACCTTCAGACATACAGCCCTTTGTTTTCTTGGTGTTGAACATCTTCCATCTAAGGGTAACTTGTATTTGACCGTGCATTATACCTCAAATTGCATTTAATCCAGGCTTCTTTTTATCCTACCACAGCGGAAATTACAGTTCTGTGACACACACATGCTGCACATACACAACGTTACTGTTTTGCTTTCAGACGGACATCCTGGTGGTGAGCTGTGACCTGATTACGGACGTGGCTCTGCACGAGGTGGTGGATCTTTTCCGAGCCCATAATGCCACGCTTTCTATGCTTATGAGCAAAGTGCATGAATTCACAGAGACCGTCCCTGGGCAGAAAGGAAAGAAGAAAGCAGGTACTTGTACTGTGTTGTGCTTCAGAGGCTAAATGTAACCAGTGTAGTCATTTGTCACGTGCGACATTATTTCAATACTGTTAATTGTGTAATAATATTTTTTCCCCCAATTTATTGAGCTTTGCTTTCTCCTTAAAACCGTATTCTGATTAGGTGATTGTTCAATGCAAAAAAAAGTTTTAACAAACTTAAGCAACATAACATTTGTTTCCATCCAGTTCATTTCTCACCGTCGTCTTGAATCGATGAGGGAAAAACTGAACCCCTCCATAAAGTCTTCTCCAGAACATCCCGAAACCTTTCAATAGGGTTAAGGTCAGGACTCTGGGGTGCCAATACATATGTGAAAATGATTCCTCATGCTCCCTGAACCACACTTTCATTATTTGAGACCCCATTTTATATCCGTGCCATCAGGGAAGAAAAAGTCCATTGATGTGAGAACCTGCTCATTCAGTACATTCATCTCATCAGCTGACTTCATTTTATTGCCACATTAATGTTGCTGACCCTCGACATGACCAACAATGCCATGGAGATTACACGCTGTGATCAAGGCTATATGCACTCCATGAAAATATTAGAGTGTGTGACTATTTTTTTTTATATATGCACTGCCCACTGATGGTGTCGAAGGTCCTGTCAAATCTGCATTTCAGGGGAAGGTGGGCAAGCAGCTTCCTTAAGAACTGTGTAGTTTTTTTGTATTAAGAATTGTGGCAAAAACGTATCCTAGATCTAACACTGCTCAAAAGTTTGGGGTCACTTAGAAATATCCTTGTTTTGGGGGGGGTAAAATTGATTAGAAAGACAGTCTTGACACCCTTAATTTTGAACATGACTATTATTGGTGGAAACAGCTGGATTGTTTTTTTTTTTCATAGCTGTACATTGTCCTATTTTGAGCAGCTAGCGTACCTGTATTCCAGTGGCACATTGTGTTAGCTAATCCACATTTGTCATGTTAAAACCTGAAATATTAATTAGAAAGGTTTTTTTTCAGTTATATAAGCACAGAGGAAAACTGGTACAATAAAACTGGTACCTTTTTTGTGGTACCTGCAAAACACCAGACTCAATTTTAACAGTGAAAAATTTAAACAGACTTGGATTAGCTAACACAGTGTGCCATCGGAACACAAGTATGATAGTTGCTGAAAATGGACACATATGTAGGTCTTTAGGCCTCTGTACACCGATGTTTCCACCTATAAAAGTATTGTACAACATTAACAGTTTCTAGACTGTCTTTATGATTAATGTAATCTTTTCTTAAGAAAAAAAGTGTTTTTTCTCCCTCAAAAACAAGGAAATTATATATTTAAACATCCAAAAATGTCACCCTTTTTAACAGAGGAGCTATAGATAAAGGTTATATACTTAAACCCACAGGGAAAATGAGCTCTTTTATTCATTTATTCAAAAATTAATAATTAAAAAGCAATAAACACATCTCTCAGTTTCTTTATTTTTTCTGTTGGCATATCCGCCTTCAACGCTGTATGTACTGTGTGTACTGTAGGTGCTGAAGGATTGGTGTTGTGCTCATGTGATTATCCATTACTCTTAAAGCAGTTCTGGCACTGTGTCTGGAAAAAGCCCTAACACCCCATAGTGTATAGTGACTGAGCATGTTGTTGTTATTGTGTTGCATCAGGAGAGCAGCGGGACTTTGTGGGAGTGGATGGCACGGGGAAGCGTCTCCTCTTCATGGCTAACGAAGCGGACCTGGAGGATGGACTTGTGATCAGGAAGGCCATCATGCGGAAGTAAGTACTAATTGAGTTTCTAGAGTTTGTTTTTCACTCATGTTCATTTTTACCCTTTTCTATAGTGTCACTTCTTTCACATTGTATGTGGATGTTAAGTGTACTATAAGCCTAATAATAATTTCAAGATTAAAATCTTGTGTTTTAACAAAGGAAGGTGTATAATGGTGTGTAATCTCCAGTGTTAGCAGTTTGTGACGTATCATTGCTTTGTGTCAGTTTGCATCACACTACCCTGTTTTTATAGGTCCTCTCTAGAGGTTTCAGGTAACTGCAACCAGCTCAAAGCCCCTCCCTTTCCCCTTCCCCTTCCCTTTCCCCTTCCCTTTCCAAATGTATTTAGCAAAGTATGATGGTCATCAGGTGCCCGTATTGTACTTCCAGTTACGTACATTCATGCATCCTTGTGCTTCCTTGCTAAATGAGAAGTATAATTCCCTATTTTTGAAAACCTAACTTGTTAGCCAGCACCAGCAAACATTGATTCCTCATCTTTCTTCTTCCTCGTCTACCTTTTGGTTTCTTACTGCCATTTATAAAAGTACAAAATGTGGCAAGTATTATTTAGAGGTTTGTCCGTTCTGGGCTACTAAAGAAACATGCCAGCACTACAGGGGGGATGTGTGGAAGAAGACCCGCTTTTGGGATTGGAATCACCTGGGACCCCTGATATAATATCACGATACCTAGATGCCGATTTGATTTGTATTGCAATTTTTTTAAATATTCCAATTTGATGTTACAGTTTTTCCGTTTTTTTCCCCCTACAGGTTTAAAACCTTGAACCATGTAAAATAATGTTTGTTTTGTGGTTTTTCTACTCAAATTTAGCAAATTATTTACCCGTATAATATGGGATGCTGTGCTGCCTGCCAGTGTATGAATAGTTTAGAGTGTGCCACCTGTAGGACCATAGTGGAACTGCAGTGTTTCACCACCTTACATTCAAACATTACAAATTTTGGAGCCAATGTGGTAATATATGAATCAAAAGCACAAAAGCTCAGGATACGTGACTGAGTCAATTTCCCCACCTCTACTTTCTATTTAGATACAAAAGCCCGTTCTGAGAATCATGAAACAACCGTTTGTAGTTACAGGTAGTTATACACTAATAAATGATGTTAATGTTTAACAGTAGTGCGCTGAAGGTGAGATGGATGTCCCTGAATAGCCCAAGAGACGGAATGTCGAGCCTGAAGTAAATTGTTTTAGTATATACTACATGGGAATATTAGAAAAAAAAACAAGCACACTAAAATGAGATCTTTGGTTTATTTAAAAAAAATTATATTTACAACGGACACTTGAGCTCCAAGTGCATGCGTGAGCAGGTGCGTACGAGATGTGTAATGTCTACTTTTTAACTCTCTTTAAGAGATTTCGTATATTACATGGAAATATAAGCAAACCTAAATGAGATATTGATTTTTGTTTATTTTCACATCTTTTAATCATATAGACCTTTCAGTGCTGTCAATCACGTGTATAACTGTAACAAATCAAACTGCCTTATTTTCTTAAGCACCCACCCCCTTCTTTGCCTGTTTCACACCAACCCACCTGCTTTAAACTTCTCCACAATGTTATCCCCGACCTGTCTGGTGTGTTCTTGAAGCTTCATGATTCTGTTTGTTCACTAATGTTCTCTAACAAACCTTCTGAGGCCTTCACAGAACAGCTGTATTTATACTGAGATTAGATTGCACACAGGTGGACTCTGTTTACTAATTAGGTGACTTCAGAAGGCACTTGGTTGTGCTGGATTTTATTTAGGGGTATCAGAGTAAATATATATAATAAAATAATATATATACAAAAGAAATAGTAGAACTATAAATAATAATCCTTATTGTGGTAACAGTGATAATATGTTTGCAATTGAGATTGAGTTAGGGTAACCTTTACCTGTTTTCTTTATCAGAAATGTAAATTTTGCGAGCCTCCAAACATGAAACAATGAATGATAAATTTAAAATTTTACATTTTTTATCTGGGTTATGGATGTATTCATACATAGTTGGTTGCAGTTCTGTGTGGGTAAACATGGCCTAGATTAACATTTTGAGCTTTTACTTATTAGTTCTAATTTGGTATTTAAACTCAAATACTGTTACCAATTTTGCCTAGTTTTCCCACCAAAATTGAAATTTGAGAGTCGCATGTGACATTATATATTTCAGCTGGTGTCACGCGAAAAGTGTGTTTGTTCCACCAGTCATTGCAATTTCTTTGAACACTGTCCTTGCTTTAAAAAAAAATCAGAATTGTAAATCGGGTGCAGGTTGAAAAAAATCAGCCATACCGTCCAGCTATACTTAGAATAATGTTTTTAAAACCACGAGATATGGCACCAGTCAGATCATGCTGTTCCCTTTTGTTAACGTTGTATATTCCATACTACGTTTGATTTTTTTATTCATAGATCCGCTGTATCCTACCTTTAATTAATTTCCTGTAGCAGCACTACCCTTTGTATTTTTTTGTTTTGTAATTAAAAATATCAAAATCAACCTGAAATTTTCCTTTTCAGCCTAGGTGTCATTTTGTCTGATGCAAAACATATTTTAGAAATTAATTTGGCCTGATTGATGTCGTATTATCTTGCTGCATGCTGTCCCGAACTGAGTGCAGATTGGCAACCTGTGTATTTCCATGCTGTGTCCACCAGCAGGGGAGCGTGTAGACTGCAGCTTTGAACCCTGCTGAAAGGTCGGCTGATGATTGTGGTGAAAATTAAACCACCTACAGTACCAGTAATGCCGATATGCGATCATAGCGGTTTTTGAAGGAGCTGTAGTTTGAAGTCGGGGTGCAGGGGGAAAAAAAAACCAAAAAACGTGCCTCACAGGACTCTACTCTGACCCTGTGTTTGTGTGGGACAGCTAATAAAAACAAGAGTCCTCCTCGGCTGCTGGCCCTTCACAAGGCCTGTTAAGCGGGCCTCATCGGGGCCCACTTTTCCACCAATCCCTCCCTCTCTCCCTCCCTAGGCCACTCTAAAGTCTTTCTCTCCTTTTCTTTTCTCTTTACTTTGTTTTCTATTTTCTTTGTGCGAGTGTTCCGTCTGTGGGTTTGAAGGAGAGCTGACGATTTGGACTTTTCTAAAAGGAAAGCCTACTCATCTAACGAACATGTGCATATTTGATATACAAAGCTCCTTGTGTTTTGGGAGAGCTATTCTGCTTAGAGGTTTCAGAATAGAGACCCACAGAATGGATACTATTTTCTTGCCTTGGGGGTTGTATGCATACTACAGTGAATGTTACTTGCACTTAATAAATGACTGAGAAGTCAGATAATCTGATTAGCAGCTCTCCTGTTTTAATAGATTGATGCACTACATTATAAAGTGATGTGCCATGTGATGAACTTGACTAATCGCCACTATAAATAGCCAGCTTTTATTGCTTTGGCATTGGATATTAATAAATAACATGGTTTTGGATGGATTTTTTTTCACTGCATGTGTACATTTTGTCTATTATTAAATACTGGCAGGATAATTTTTAAGACCATTATTTACTTTAGCTGTTAATTGAGCTTGGGCTTCTAGCATAAAGGGTACCTGAGGTATTAGCATTTTAATATTGCTGCTATTTGTTTTTAATGATTAATAAGTTGAGTATAAGACGTCACATAAGTAAACATTTTATAAAATTGTCAAAATGTATGCAGATTTTCTCTTGCCCATTTCATGAGCAGTGAACCCTTCAGATTGTATTAAAATAATGAAAATAGCTAAATATTTGTTAAACGATTTCATATTGATGGAAGCAGTTACACAAATACACATTTTAATTTAAATCAATTAAACTTTTAAAAATATCTCACAGCATCCAGTTCTCTTATACGCAGTGATCATACCTAAGTTTTTGAGGGTGAAATTACTGATATTTTAAATTTTAGTCATTAAAATTTGCAAACAAAAGACAGTTTTCTACATAGAAAAGTCCCATGACTGCTAATTATCCTGAAGTTTTGTTCTTAAAAATGCCATATCTTTCATACTTTTCAGGCTAGTGCTGCATAATTGGTATCAGATGGAAGGTTAGAGGACCAAAAATCTGTTATAACTGCTATAAATAATATCTTAATCATTTAACTGGACAGGAGGAAATCTTGTGCTTAAAGAAGAAAAAAATAAAAAGTGAAATAAAATTGCAGCTATGAGCATTTCTCACCTTGTGCATTTATTTGTACTCAATAAAAGAAATGTTATCTCATCTTATAAGAATTATTTGATGCACAATATTCAGCCTTTGTCAATAATGGCTTTTCATGAGGACTTTTACCTCTGCAGTGGAAGTATATTAAAACACACACATTGCGGGCGATGGAGGCTTTTTATACTGAAGAAAAAGCTCAACCATTTTCCTTAGAGAACCCAACAGAATCTTTACCAACATGTCAATTTGGAGAGGATATGTTCTATTTTACCTGGGGTTATTTCTACTGGTCATTAAATAGAAGGTAAAATACAGTGTAGTCTTTCCAGATGTTGGAAAACTGCATGCCATAAAAATGATTGACTTGATGGATTTGGACTCGAATAAAACCCTTAAGAAACAGCAGCAGGTAATAAATACATCACCCAACGCCCCATGTAAAACTAGTCCATTCTGAATAGGACTTTAATGTTAATGTCAAATACAAATGTCACTCAAAACCTGATTGAAATAGATTTTATGTGAGGCTGAAAAAAACCTCAGAGATTAGCTCTGTTCTTTACTCTAACTTCTAACTAACTTGTGATACTTGTGATAGACTAGCACCTCATCCAGCATTTATTCCTCCATTCCATGAGAAGAAGCTTTAAATATATTAAATGTTCCTGCAACTTCATGAATGAGTTTTTTTTTTTTTTACAGAATATTCACTTAAGGTCACTGAGATTTATTTTGCACTTACATCTGTAGTACATAAAATTTGAAAAAATTAACTGTAGCATAACTTACAAACCAAGAAATACTTTTCTTTTGGTGACCCTTTGGATCTGTTCTACATTGTCATGAAGAACTAACTTGAACCACTTAAAGTCTCATTATCTGGGTTTTCATTGCAATTTGTGCAAAATACAGTAAAGACAATAAAAGTGTAGATAAAATACAATTGTAAACGTTTTTTGTTTTTATCGAATCATGATAATGTGATTAAGGCTGCGATTCTTGTAATGATATTTCCAATTAGGGGTGATCACACTAGAGGTGTAATAGAAGAGAAACTGACACAAATGACAATTGTCAAATTTGTCGTGCGACATTCACGGCATCACAATTTGGTTGCCTGGTTCGTGAACTCATTGCAAGAAACATGTTTGAAATTACCGCAAATGTTGCAAAACAAGGCTCTGATGTGGAACGATCTCAAACTCTTCTCAAACTGACTGCACGTGTCGCGATAAGGTCGCAAAGTTGTCCTTTTGCTCGCAAATTCGTTTGCAAGAAAAAGCGACAAGTTGGAGACTTCCATGCAGAAAGTTTAAGACTTGCCGGCATCCGCCATATTCCATATATTTTGTCATCATTCTTATTTTATTCGCATTTTGTTTGTGTGAATAAAAAGCGAACGATTTGAGAACAAAAAGCAAACAAAATACAACTGATTTATGACAGGAGATTTGCTTTGTTCGCCAAACATCCACAAATCGGTCGTCATTTTTGAATTTTTTTATAAGTTGTGAAGAATTGTGAGATGTCTGTCAGAGTTACAGTGGTGTTTGAATAAAAAAAGAACCCAATTAAACAAACAAGACAAAATATTGAGCTATACTTGGTTATTTATTTAAAGAGTTAATTATCCAATATTACATACAGTTTAATTATCCAATATTACATATTTCTGGGTGGCAAGAATTTGTAGGTGATCCTTTATAGTTATAGGTAGTTACTTTATTCAGGAGTGGTCAACCAACAAAGATCAGTCTAAGAGCTAGGTTTACAATAGTCCAAAAGGTCTTAAAGGAACCTTGGGTATATTTTAAGCAACAAAAAGCCTCTCTCTTACTGGCTAATGTTAATGTTCTTCATTCCACCATCAGGAGAAAATGCATTGCATGGCAGGGTTGCAAGGAGAAAGACACTGCTGTCCAAAAAGTACATTTTGTGGCCTTCTACAGTTTGATAAAAATTATGTGAATAAGCCAGAAGGCTACTGGAAATATTTGTGGACTTTGTTTATTTAAAAGATCCGTTTTCTTTTTGGAGACATAAAACACTACAGTCTAGCTTAAGAACCGTACTCCATTTATGAACCATGGCTATAATAGTATTATGGTTTGGGCCTGTTTTGCTGCATCTGGGCCAGGACAGTTTGTCGACCATATATTCAGAATTATACCAACGAACTCTAAAGGAAAATTTCATGTTTGAGCAGAGTGGTGTCTGAAGCCTGTATATACATTGCTCTGTCCCGATGTGTACTCAGACACTTTTTTTCTATGTAGAGGACAGATCCCATACCAAAGGTCCCAAGTATAGACAGTAAAACCCACAAAATCCATGCAGTCCTTCATGCTATCAGGCACATCTAATATGAGGACCCGTGAAGCTACACCTGCATAGTGCATGATGTTATGCAGTTATCCTGTTATCCTATAAGGCTAGTCTTGTCTACTCTAGCCTTGTGTAGTCCCACATGTATTGAGCCCCTGAAGGCCAAGAACACGCTGCACATGTGCTGTTAATTGACCCCTGAATTGATTTTACAGTTTGAGAATTTCATACAGATTCCTCTCGTCTACAGCCTTACTTTGCTTTTTCCGCCACAAATTGATGACAGGTGAGAAGTCTCTCTCTCTCTCTCATTCTCTCTCTCTCTCTCTCTCTCTCTCATTCTCTCTCTCTCTCTCTGTGTCTCTCTCTCGCTCTTTCCCCCCCCCTCTCTCTCTCCCTCCAAGTGCAAATGTATTTAATGATTTTCAGACTCTCATGCCCAGTGTTCTTTAGCTCTTTTTTACAACCATGCTGCCATGGTGATCCAGACGATGCATTTCTCGTATGTTGACACAGACATCGAGCACGCTCTGTGATGCTCATGAGCTCATCACGCTGCCACGCTACTCACTAAGACATTGGAAAGCCGTTAAATCCATTAGCGTGAGTCAGCTGCCAGCTCCAGGGCTTTTCCTTCCACTTCTGTCACATCTGGACAGAGCGGAGAGGAAACACAGGGACTGTACAGGAATGAGTTACTGGCCTGAACCATTACAAACACCTCCCGAGCAGGACTACGCCAAAATCATTATCAGAAACAGTTATTTAACTTTATCATCAGAGCAGAGCTCTGTAAATTAGATTTCCACGTTGCTGTTTCCAGCCACAACCTCACTGCTAGTTATTACCAATCCATGTTTTCCTAAATGGTTTGGATTGTCTCTCAACACCAAACCTCTGTGTTTAAAGTTTAAATTTTTTTTTTATTTTTTCAATATAATCATTTTTGCTTGAAATGCAAACCTTTGTGTTTTGCTTCAATAAATTGTGATTGTGTTTTTAATGGATTTTTGTTGGCTGCTGGCTCAATAAAGTAGCGAAGTCATTCTATGAAGTATTTTGTTCGATAATAAAGTCTGTTGGGCTTTTACACCTGAGCCTACTGGCTCATCAGGCCGGAGCTTATCTCCAGTTTCATTAGCCTGAAGCAACTAGAAGTTCAACTCCTCCTTGATGGGATGCTAGGCCATTGCAGGTTACCTTCCCAGTATTTTTTACTGGAACCTTTTTAGCCTGCTGGGTGGACAGAGGCACACTTATGGTTAAGACCTTGCACAGCATGGGGGGAGTCTAACAGGGATTCGAACCCATGACTTCTAACCTCACTAAGCTTACAGTTATTTAAGTTATTTTCACCCCTAGTTCTTTTGCTTTTATTCGTTACCGAGACTGGGTTTGTAATCTATTTTTGCATATATTTTATCTTTTTATCCCTTAATTAATACCAGATTGTATGCATTTGAGTGTTCCTTGGTAGGTTAGGAATATGGCAGGTGCTTATATGGACATGTCTTTGTTCTCAGTATCCTATTTTAAAGGGACCAGCCGCTGGTTCACTGTTTCGCTGTTTCAATGTCAGGTCTACCTGAGCCTTGCAACTGTATTTCTATTATTGTAAATTCAGTCCAGTAGTTTTCATGCACATAACACACTGCCTCTGCTATAAATACAACCCACTCCATCTATCCTGAAAAAATTAGGTTAGAGCGAGAGGATCACTGCCGCAAGTGGATGCAAATAAACTTTTTTTTTTTTTTTAAACTTGATCCATTCGTAATATAGCTGAGCTAGTGGGTCACTAAATGAAATACAGTGGAAACAATTTTATACCACTACATGTGTCTTTTATGTCTTCATTTACACCAGTAACAGATCACGATTTCCTTAACGGCTAGTTAGCTTAGCTGGCTAACACTTAGCATAGTCTCTGTACTAGTTTTCTTATAAATGCATATTTGGACACACATGGAATTACAAAGAATTACCATGGTGCTTAATATTTACATCAGAGTTTCTTATGGACCAAAACAGATAAACCCCACCCTCTGCTTTGACAATACCTTAGTCCCCACTTGTCCTCGCCTGGACCATGGGTTACTGTCAGTTAAAAATTCTCAGTATTGACCTTGGCTCGCCCTAGCCCGCTCGGTTTTGGCGCGATAGTGGGAAAGTGTCTAGAGAGAAGAACGACTGACTAGGGAACTCCCCTGAGGATTTACATACCTTCAAAGGCACATAAAATATGGGGAGGAAATTTAGTCATCAGTATGTCCTTCCATCCCTCCTTCTGTATTCATCTGAATTCCCAAGAACTCAGAAGTCATTTCAGATTTCTTTATGAAACGACAGTTAATTTCGATTTCGTTTGATATTTTCAGATCTGTGTAGTTGTACTCCATGGCAACCAATTTAACATCTAACACTTTAGGTGTTTTTTTTTCCCAGGCTAGAACTGAAAAATCATTTATGACTTATCCCCCTGTTATGCTCACTGATTCTATCGAATTCACTGATATAATCCAGTACCCTGAAAAAAATAAATTAATATCTCCCCAAAATGTTTTAGATGTCCACCTGTGTGTACTCCT
>JAQMYF010000022.1:4122371-4135708 GCA_030014195.1 Neosilurus mollespiculum
CACACACACACACACACACACACACACACACACACACACACACACACAAATGCCATGTTCATACACAGCCCAGGCGATGAAATGAGGACACACATTGACTAAATGAGCCACACAACACTATTTCAGCCAATCAGGACCCAGGGGGTTTGTTCAGGGCAGACTCATCCTGTTGCTAATTGGCTGGATGGGAGATGGAGGTGTTGTTGTTAGTGGCATTCTCTTTGTGATGTGTGTTCATGGATTAAATTCTCTAGAATCACTGGCTCGAACTTTAATATGTGGAGGGAAAAAGTGAAATAAAGAAGATATTTGGATATATTGTGATGCTTTTATGTCCCAGTAGCAGTTTCTTTTTCACCCTCTCTACTACATAAATTGCACCTGTTTTTCTAAATTTGGCCTCCCTTATTTTACTCCACATCTCCTTCTTTCTCAACTATAGTGCAGTATTGGATCATTTCATTTTTACACCTTCTGGCATCTCTCTGTCTCTCTCTCTCTCTCTCTCTCTCTCTCCCTCTCTCTCTCTCTCTCTCTCTCTCTCTCTCCCTCTCCCTCCCTCCCTCACTGTGCTTAGCTGGCTCCAGGTGCTGAGCTGTTGCCACACGCTGGAAGCTTGGTATAAATCAGTGCTGTGCTTTTTAATTCCTTCCTCTGGCTCTGCATAATCTCCACCTAGCATAAATGACAACACACTAGCACGCGTGGGAGCTGCGCACACTGGGACCAGATGTGTCCATGAACACACACTGCTTTTCAAGTTGGGCCCCTTTTGCTAACTAGTACAACTATTCTGTGTTATCATATTATAGCAACCTACCCCACACAGAGCACACAGAGTATCCTCCACACACACGCATGCACATATGCATGCATGCATTCCTTTATGTGTATTTCTCATCACTCCGCTACACCTAATTTTAACTTTTAACTTCTTGTACTCATGCAGTTTCTGATCTGATTGTACTGAATGAGCAGGTTATCACATCAATTGACTTTTTGTTTCCTGATGGCACGGATATAAAATGGGGACTCAAATAATGAAAGAGTGGTTCAGGGAGCACGAGGAAGCATTTTTATATGTATCGGCACCCCAGAGTCTTGACCTTAATACTATTGAAAGTGTTCAGGATGCGCTGGAGAAGACTTTATGAGTGGTACAATTTGGTGAGCCGGTGTGGTCATTCTTGTTGTCCCCCATCTTGGTGCCTACATGTTGGAATTCTCTCCAGCTGATGAAAGAGTACGGGGACAGGTCCTGACCGTTGTTTGTGCTTATGCACCAAATGACTGTAAAGAATACCCACCCTTTTTGGAGTCCCTAGGGGGTGTGCTAGAGTGTGCTCTCCTGGGGACTCCCTTGTCGTCCTCGGAGACTCCAACGCCCATGTGGGCAATGACATTGTGATCGGAAAGGTGTGATTGGTAGGTACGGCCTCTGTGGTTTGAACCCGAATCGTGTTTCGTTGTTGGACTGTGCTCATCACGGTTTGTCCATCACAAACACCATGTTCAAACATAAGGGTGTCCATAAATGCACTTGGCACCAAGACACCCTAGGCTGCAGGTCAATGATCGTTTTTTGTGAACCGCCTGTTCTGGACACTTGATTGAAAAGAGGAGGTGAGCTGTCAACCGATCACCACCTGGTGGTGAGCTAGTGCCGATGGTGGGGTAGGCCGCCCTCCAGACCTCCAGCGGAGCTACAACCACATTTAGGCTAAACTCTCAATTTACCAGTCGATTTACGTTCCTACCCTCACTTATGGTCACGGGCTTTGGGTAGTGACCGAAAGAACAAGATCACGAATACAAGCGGCTGAAATGAGCTTCCTTCGCAGGGTGGCAGGGCTCTCCCTTAGTTTTTTGCATATATCGCAAAAAATGAATGCCTAATTAGGTTTTCTGTCCAAACAGAGACACAATTTTTTTCCCGTCTTTACTCAAAGGGACATGAGGGACAGAGATTTCATTGTAATATCCTAGGTCTTATTTGACATTTATACCTTTGGTTTGATCTTCTAATGAATATTATTATTATCGTTATTATTACTATTATTGTAATTTTTGTTGTCTTTTTTCCCCCAGGTAGTCACTAATACTTATCAAATTTTCATTGACAAAAGTAAAACCACTGTGATCTAACAAGCCGGGACTACTTTACCTTTTCTTCTATTAATAATCTAAGTGATGCATCCTTTTTTCTCAAGTTAATTTTGTTTTTTTAGATTACTTTCTGTCATGATATGAATTTACCAATGCACAAGATAAAGCAACAAGTGCTTACAAGTTAAAGGTACAAGAAACAAAACTTGAAAAGCTGTCTCCTTCATTGGGTTACATCTATTTACCATCAGTCCTTATCTATCCATCCATCATTCCAGGCAAGGGCTCATGTCACATCAGTGCAGATTCATACCGCCATCTGGCTCTGAACATTTTTTGGGGTAATTTGGATACCTACCATCTTTGCCTCCATCCTGATCATACTTGAATATCCAAAATGCTCCCAACTGGCCTGTTTGATGAGTTTTTAGGGTTTGGATGTTATGTGAGAATTGCACATGTGGGGTGGAGTTTGAGTAAAACAGTCATGTGTGATTCTAAACTTGGACTCCAGTCAGTTTTTCTTGCACAATATCAACTCTAGTGAGGAACAGTATTAAATTCGATAACACTGTCTGACAGTTTGTTGTAACCAGAATATGTCTTGCTGAAATTTCACCTCTGGGCTATAAATACTCTTCGAATACACTCTGAAATGACATTTGAATCTAATAGTAAATACATAAATCTGACACTATTCATTAATTTATAGTATCATCCCATTAAAGTCAATAGAACGTTTATCATCGTAATCAGTGTTTTTTTTTTTTTTGTTTTTTTGTTTTTTTTTACAGGAATGACTTGACGAAATTATGCATGAACTGTATCAGATTCACACACAAAAGCGATTAATAGTTAATTATTATAGAAAAGCTTATGTTTTGCACACACATTACATTTTCAGGTCCACAATGTAATGTTGCTATTTGCAGTTTGGTTATTATTGTTATCATAAAGGATAAACTAGTGTAATTGCTAGTGATTTTCTCTCTCATCATCCGAGTCTACTTGATGGAGAGGACCCACCTGAGAAGGTGGGCTATAGAAAGAAGTCATTTTCTGGAGTTATGTTAAATGTATTTTTATGTTAAATGTAGGCTTCCATGACTCCAATACACTCTTCCCGAGTCCATTTGTATTTTTCCCTCTTGGGTCTTGTCTCTGAATTGGTGGTAGCTTGTCGGGGGTCACTGTGAGGAGTATCCTTGGTGTGGAGTTCCTCTAGTACTTGCTGGGGAGGGTTTGTTCCAGTAGCGTACTTTTTGATCTCAGCCTGGTTCCACACTGAGGATTGCGGCCCTTGTTTATACACACGACGACCGATGCAGCATAAAAATCTATTATTTCTACGTGATGACTTTTTCGTAACCCTAACTGGGGTGGCTTCGGGGTTATGAACACTTGCCAAAGGTGTTATCCCAGACTATGATGGGCGGGGTCGTCTATGTCCCCGTACTAGGCTGAGGTCACAACCTGTCCAACTCCAGTGCCCATTTATTATTATTGTTGTTATTATTATTATCATTGTTATTATTGAGTTTTTTCCAACATCTTAGAGCGTTTTTTATTTTTTAATTTATTTATTTGTTTGTTTGTTTATTTGTTTGTTTGTTTGTTTGTTTATTTTTTTAGAGTGTCAGGTCACCGAGTCCCCTCCGGGGTCTAAGAGTAAACAGTGCACTCTTTACTTTGTGTTTAGTTGCATAGCTTTATATTGAGAGGTGTTTATCAAGAATATGTGCAGCTGCACATCATGTTGTTTTTTGTGCTCCTATTACAGCAGGAATGACAGTGGTTTCCAATTTCCACATTTTAGTGATTTTGATTTGTAGATCTTTGTATGTAGATAATTTACTATATTCTTTTCTGGATACATTACAGTCTTGAGGTCATGTCATATCAATTAAGAGGCAGGTCTTTTTCTTAAATCTTTCATGACGATGTCAGGTCTGTTTGCATCTATTCTCCTCTCTGTATTTGGGATGTCTTCTGGGTGGTGTTCGTACCATTGTTTGGTGACATTAATCCTTTGGTTCCTATAAATGTGCAATTGCCCTAGTCTATCGTGTCTTGTAATGTATTCCTTTTCTGCTAAGACAGGCCATCCTGACAATATCTGATCTACAGTCTCGTCGAATTTGTTACATGCACCACAGGTAGGGTTAGAACCATCTTTAATAACTTTAGTTTTGTATAATTTAGTAGGAGGACTTTGATCCTGTGCAGCGATAATTAAGCATTTAGTTTTCTTCTTTCAGACCTGTGCTTCTTAGCCATTGGTGAGTAGAGCTTGCGTCAATATCTGGATCAGCGAGACGATTTGCATACTTTCAATGTAATGGCTTGACTTTCAGTTTTCCCTTAGGCTGTTCATGTAAGCAGTTTTTGCTTGACATTTGGTTCCTGTAGCAGCAATGGTGGCCTTGTTTTTTATTATTATTGATAAATGATTTATGTTATTATTATTATTATTATTATTATTATTATCTTATTTATTTTTTCTTAAAATAACTCTATTTTTTCCACTCATGAAGTTGAGTGAACCATGAACCCTTGAACTTAAGGCAAGCATGAGGGTGTGATAGTTCATTTTATTAATAGGGTCTTTTGTAGTATATGAGCAGTTCCTAGTCCTAGTCTTCGGCAACTCTTGTATGTTTCTGGGGATATTGTTGGTGTATTTCTCCATTCCTTTCTTAACCAAGCCAAGAGCACCAGTTACCACTGGTATTGTTGATTTATTGTCTAGGTCTTTATACTTTGATAGAAAAACTGTCATATTTAACGAGGTGTTTCTTTCTGTTGGTATGAACATATCAATTAGGAGAAGTTTTCTCTTTCTTGTCTGGTCTGTTGGCCTTGATTTTTTTTTAGTCCGTTTGGATTGGCAGGTCCCAAAGTATAGGACAGGAAACATGGTATCTTGTGCCATAGAGTTCCCAAATGAGTAAAAAAAAAAAAAAGTTGTTTTGTTTGCTTCCTTCCCCATGTTTTCACCTCTTCCATGTGAAATCTCATCCAAATCACATTTTGAAGCAAAGCCACGCGAGATTACAGATTGTGCTATTGTTACATGAAAAATGGACGGCTGTAACAGTAGCAAAATAAAACCAGTATTTAAAGAAAAAAAAGTTTTCCATTTAATACTATTAAGGATCACAAATGATTAATCACATTCAAATGACTAATATTTTTAAAAATAGTTGTCAAATTTGCTGTTGTAACAAATACATCCTTGACACTTCATGTAACAAAAGCGTCGTGTTTTTTGACATCCCATAAAATATGTATATAATTATATAGAACAAATTTCTTTCACTTTACCCAGTAAAAAACAAATTAGTTGTTTAAAGAGTAGAGAAAATTTATTAATTAATATTACTATTACTTTTTTGAGCATTTATCTACAATTTGATTTGCAGTGTGAAGTCTTGGGCGTCCATTTTGACGGACATTTTGGCATTTTTAAAATTTATAACTTTAAAAAAGAAGAATATCAACCACATATATTATGTTTTCTATATACCCACCGCATATTATGATTAAACTTTTCAATATGTCTTCCTCTAACTAAATGATTTCTATTTTACAAGACTTTATATTGTGATCGTGTTACTGGCAAACGTTTTTGTGTTTCCTGTCATGGTTGTTTCTTCGTTTTCTGTTACTGTTGGGTGGTGCATGTTCATAGTATTTGTCTTGGACGTTGATGTTATAGTGCTTGCAAATTCCCCAATGAAGATATGCTGCTGCCTTGTTGTGCCTAAGTATGTATCCCGTTTTGGTCAATTCTGAGCAGCCGGAAACAAGATGATCGATTGTCTCTGCTTGTTTGTAGCATATTCTGTACATTGGGTTGGTCCTGTCTTTTAAGATCTTGTTTTGGTAGTAATCTTAATGCATTGATCTTGCTATAATATGGCCTCATTATTATTATTGTTATTGTTATTGTTATTATTATTATTATTATTATTATTACATAACACATCTGTTATTAAGTGACTCACAGCTGATGCAGATTCGAGAATATTAGGGAAATTTTGAAAAATATGTTCCAGACAATAGAAATTCAGAACATCCCATTTTTGGGGGAATCATGGGATATCAGGCAATTTTGTTTGTAGTGTGTTTAAATTTTAGCTGCCAGTATGTCCTATCTTCACTGCAGTATTTTTCTTGATCAGGTTATTTCACTATGTTCTTGCAGTAAAAGGTTTCTATGAGAACTAGTAAATAAAGCTTCCAAATTAATGGGTTTAAAATACTGTGACTGGTTTTTGTCTATGCAGCACAAAGATAGTCTGTTTTTTCCATTCACTTGAGGTCATGGAAATTCAGCTTTTTAGTTAGTAAGAATCAGAGAAAAGTCAGTGATTTAGACACTGAATGTAGAGTGGGACCTCTGGAGACATGAGGCATATGTATATTTTATATTATTTACATACTTACCGTTAATGAGTTATAAATTTCACCAGTATGAAAGCATGGGTTAATGTTCAAAAGACACCTGGGTGTTAGTTAACTTTGGTTTACGTGTTGACTAAATACACCTCGATTTCTTCAGTCTGTGACTAAAACTAAGTCCAGGTATAATTATGATAATTATAATTATTATAACAATAAAGTTGTCTAAGTTATTGGAAATTGGTGTTCAGCTTCACTTTTAAATTTTGCAACATTGACTGTGTTCATTTGTCGGCTCTTGTTGACCCTGAACCCAACCCCACTAAACACCGTTGGGATTAATTGGAACGCAGACTATGAACCCCAAGGCCTCCTTGCTTGACACCGGTGCCTGACCTCTATAAAGTTCTGGTAGATGAACGGAAAGAAATCCCCACAGCCACGCTCCAGAACTTAGGGGAAAACCCTCCCCGAGGAGTGAAATCTGTTAAGGGACAAACTCCACATTAATACCCATATTTTTAAAATAGGATGTTGAACAACACAGATAGGTGTTTTAGTCAGGTGTATTGTATACTTTTGTCTATTTTTGTCTTTACTGTATAAGTTTACCTGCCTTAAAGAATGAAATTGCAGTGTTTTACTTGTGACATTGTTATAATAATTGTCTTGGCATATATTAAAAACTTTAACATTATAAAAGTTGACCTATGACCTCCTGAGCTGAGTTTCTCATGATGTAATTTGTGTTCGTCCTCTGGTCTCAGTCATCCTTCAGACGGCCATTTTGTGAGGCCTTGTTCCAGGCCTCTAAACTCTCCAGGAAAGTCGTCATCTCAGCAGCAGGTTATAAAAAGTCTGGGGGGTCTGCATAAGCACACAACAGCATGAAGACAGCCCCTCAACTGCTTCTACATACTGGCTTTGGCGAAGGACTGGATTTTAAGCAAAGAGGGACGTTTGTGTAGTGTTCATGGACAATACACAGATGCAACTGCACTGCTTTTATGTCACCTCCCCAGCAACCAACTGCTTTTATTTTTGGGGCCTGTAAAGCCTGTACCCTCATACGCTACCTCAAAGAGACCAATTACCAGTGGAAGCGAAAGGAAAATGAAAGGCCATGTGCAGCGTAAAGACATGTTCTGCAGTCTAATTATACTGTATCCGACCCAAGCTGGGAGGAAGAGGGTGCCAGCCAAATGTTTTTGTTAAAGTCTACCACACCAGACCCATTGCAATGTTTTTAACACCAGCATGGCCTCCCAGATTTGGATCGTTCCATTTTATTTGCCCACTTTAGCGGCAGTTGTTGTCCTGTCCTGTTATGTTTTCACGTGAGTCTCATTCTCTTCTCTCCCACTCTGTCTCTCTCAGACATCCCAGGATGCACATCAAGACAGGCCTCTTGGACGCCCACCTGTATTGCTTTAAGAGATCCGTGGTCGACTTTTTAGTCGACAACAAGTAAGTCTGGGGAATTTCCCTCCATGAGTTACGACCTTTTACGCCTCCTTTGGCCTGTTTACCCAAACTGCTCCCTTTCTCTTAATGATTATTATAAAGTATGGCAGAAGGAATGTGTGTGGAAACTTGACTATATGATTAAACTACCTAACTTAACTTCACACCATTATCACAAACATCGATTTCTTCTCTCTGTGTGTATGTGTGTGTTAGCTGTATCTGTGCTGGTTCCTGTGAGGTGTTAAGCACATTTACAACCCACCACCTCTGAGCTTTATGGTAGTGTGAGCTCTAAGCGACTGAACAAAATGTGTTGAATCTTAGCACAGTGGGTACACAGTGGGCATTTATTCACTTTTTAAACAGTGTAAATGGACAAAAAAATAGTTAAGCTTCTTTCGGTATGTCCTTCCTCTCCCTTGGTCAGTGGCAGGGCTTTTTCAGATTCACCTCTGATATTATATCATTTCAAATAATCAGCCATCATTGTCCATCCTCGTTTCTCCCGCTCCCTCCCGCTCCCCACTTTTCTCTCATCTCATCAAATCAGGCTGACTTTTTGTAGCCTGCCTTCCCCCCCGTCTTTTGCTTTATTTGGTACCATTTCCCTCTCCCTCTCTCTCTCTCTCTCTCTCTCTCTCTCTCTCTTTCTCTCTCTCTATCCTTCCATTCCTCTCCCTCTCTTTCACTCTTGAGGCTGCTGAGGCTCAGAGTAGTGAAGGAGCGAAATGCACAGAGTAACTGTTGTTACTCTCACGGCATTCAGATTGAAATGCTAATCTTGGCGGAAAAAAAGGAACTAAAGCCTGTGAGTGGGGAGCCTGAGGAGGAGCGATGGATAGGGACCCAGCGAAACTCGGCCCCAGGCTTACAGGGTGCTTTGTACAAACCATGCTCCATCCTGATCCCTTTAAACCTGCGAGATGCCCATGAACTAGAATCCACACTGTGGTGACATAGTCGTCCTTTTCTGTCCCCCATTGTGCCTTTGTTTGAACCTTTATGAGAAAGAAGAAAAGATTCCTTAAATAGTCGTCCTCTATTCAGACCTGAAGCAGTGCATTGATATTATGTGCATTCTGGATATAGATCTAAGCTCTTTCCTTCTGCAGTCCTGAAATTATGATTTGATTTTATTTTTATTATATAATTATATTATAATGTGCAAAAGCTGTTTCTTGTTTTCTGAATGCAATGATGAATTTGTTTGGTTGCAGGTCCATCACTTCACTGCGGGGGGAACTGGTGCCGTATCTGGTGCGTAAGCAGTTCATGAAAGTCTTAAACTCGCAGACGGATGACATGCAGACAGAACAGAATCAGAAGAGTAAAGATGCAAACTCTTCCCTAGGTAAAGTTCTCTCTGACCCTTTGAGACGTTGTGACTTTTGTGTTGTGAAAAATGAAGCCAAGATGAATCATATCAGCTCTTTTTCCACCTTTCTAGTACGGTATAGCAACCAACACAATTGAACAAGTCTGCACAGCCTTTTATGATAAGTCATGTTCAGAAGTAATCATCATAGCCGTCACGTGAAGTGTAAATCAAGTAAATGATGACTTGGTGGTCATCATTAAAGAGTACCAGTATTGGTCATACTTTCGGCATAATTCATGCGTATGCAATAATATGTTTAAATGATACAGAAGCTTATTTTAACATTAATGACCATAGAAATCACAAAACTGGGTAATTTTATGCCATGGACTACTAGCGGACGCTGAACCAATGGTTAGCTGGCGTTTTCCCCCCAGTAGTGACGTGAAGTCGTTGGGTGGGGTTGTCCAGCACAATGAAGCATGCAGATCTATTCAGCGAGCGACATTTTATTCACATTTAAGTCACATTCTAGTGACTCTGAGGACAAGAATGCTGCCAGAGATGTGTGTGACGGTAAATTTAAAATGGCTTGTGCAGCCAACGTTTTGCCAACTCTGCTTTCCTGTCGTCAGTTGGTTTAGGACGAAAAATAAAATGTTTTCTGCTCTTGTTGTTTGTGCAGCTCAGCACTGGCTGTTAATATGTTATGATGCACGGGGTCAGTGATGCAGCCCAGCCAGTCCAACAAATTTTTGCGTCACTACCAGGCTGAAACAGCCAATGAGGAAGGCAGTATGTCTCTAAGCATACAGTGTCACGCCACTCGCACGTGCTTTGTACAAGCAGCATGGACTGATGTTGTCTGAAGGAATAGCTGATCTTATATGTGATTGTTTTAAAAAGCAAGTGACACTAATTCACCACAGGTACCCTTTAACAAGTGGAGAAATTGGGGTGCCACAGTAAGATTATCAAGTCCCACTAAAATCGATGACATGAGTAGATGAACAGGGGAGCTCCCTACAGCAACATTAAAGAAGCTGCATGAACATCTGAAAATGACTGTTCATTTCCTCCATGTGGTTCGCCTTTAAAACGCATTTAATTCTTTCAAACCAAACATAAAATCACCTCAAACGCGTGACCAAATGTGTTGTCTGATGAGACCAGCGTGGAACTTTTTGCACAAAATATATTTCTTGAGGCAAAGATAAAACGAGCTAATCACACAAGCAGCTCTAGATTCATGGTGAAGCATGGTGGTGGCAGCATCTTCCCATGAGACTCTTCAGCTGAACTGGAACTGTAGTCAAGATATATCGGGAATTCTGGATACCTGAAAAAAAAAATAAACCATAGGGGTCCAGACACTGTAGTCCGAAAGGACTATTTCATAATATGCTGGTATAGAACAAGTATAGCAGGTTTAAGAGCTGCAGCAAGTAAATGTCCAGAAACCTATTGTACAGTTTTGCCACTGTGACCTTAAAAAGTAGGTCAAGGTCACTCACACAAATTCATCCTAGCACTCATAGTAGTGAACAAGCATACCAAATTTGAAAGCCCCAGCTTCAGTGCATGGCAAGTACATGTCCGGAAACTAAAGTGTGACAGATGGACGGGCGGAACAAACCCGGATGGTCCAGCTTCTGAGCCACTTTGTGGGCGGGGGCTAACTATTGGGATAATTTGCAGAAGGCTCTGTATTTAAAAAATCCTCTTGCAGACATCATTAAGGGGTTTCCATTTGTTTTTTATTAGTTTATTTTATCTCTTTTTGGTAGTAATGAAAAAATCATATCCGGGGTTTTTTCCCCAGTAATTTTGTTAATACTTGTTCATGTAATGAGACCCTATTTTATAATTCTTTTTTCCCCACACTATTATTCAGCTGTGCTTTATTTAAGTTAAAGATGTCTTGACTGACCCCTAGAAAAAACCCTAATACGCACACAATGCTGTTTCGCAGAGATCTTGAGCTCCTCCAAAGATGAGGGGCTTCTAGAGCTTGCGCGAGATCGCTCCTGCTGGAATGATCACCGTGGCGACATGAGTGAAGCATACCATGGCGGAAAGCTTCGTTGTTATGTGCATGTCATGGAGGATGGCGTGTGTTACCGCGTCAACACACTGGCTGCGTACGTGGAGGCCAATCGTGTGGTGAGTGTATACAGTTGAGCGTGGAAACCTACTGAAATGACCTGCTTTTTTTTTTACATGGAAGCATGTGACAGTATTATTAAATTTACATTTCACACACTATAATCTCTTAGTTTTACTGCAGTATCATTTATACTGTAATGTTTTTATTAATATACAGTTCTTTGTTTATAATATCTGAGAGTTAACTCATAACATTAGATTACTTATAACTAAATATTAGCTCAAATACAAACACAAGTTTAGTTCTTATAGAGTAAATGAGCTAAGTAATAGAAGTTACATATGGAAGCTGCCCGGTCATGTTAGGCAGCTACGTCACATTCCTAATAAATATGATTAAATGAAAAGGACATCAGGGATTGTAATGGCCTAATCTGTACATAATGTGGTATTCTATTTTATTTTGGTTTTCTCAGGCACCCAAACTGTTTGAAGAGCCTCCGGTTCATCCGTCGGCGGTACTATCTGATAGGAGTCTTGTAAGTCCAGTCTCCCTCTACTTTTAATATAACAAAAGTTAATATAAGTCAATCTTTTTTGTGATGTTCATGCAGTTGAGTAAAGCTGAATTGTGGAATACTGTGTACACCCCAGCACATTTCTGTATTATTTTAAAGAAACAGGAGTAACAGTTAGCTATCTTCCTAAGGTCGGAGGTGACAGCATCATCGGCGCATTTAGTCATGTAGCAGACAAGACATCCATCAAACGCTCAAATATTGGGGCGTACACCACAGTCAAGGAGAAAGTCAAGATAACGAACTCTATCATCATGAACAGTGTCACTATTGAAGAAGGGTAGGTGCTTTGTCTTAAGCTCTTTTTGATAATTATATGGGGACTTGTATGACAGATGAACCATATCAATTCAAAACATGTTGGATATGATGAAGGAAGATGTTCTTTACCATTATTTTTGGAAGGAGTCTCCAGTTTCAGAACTGTGTAATAGTCAGGGGTTGAGTTATACATTTTTCAGCATAGATAATCTTTGGAACCCTTCCATCCATGTTCTAAGCCGCTTAATCCTAATTAGGGTCGCAGGGAGGCTGGCACCCATCTCAGCTAACTCTGGTCGAGGGCAGGGCACACCCTGGACAGCTCACCAGGTCTTTGCAGGGCCAACACTCACACAACCATTCACGCTCAAACTCACACTTTGTGGTTATTTGGAACAGCCAATTAACCTTCTGTGCATGTTTTTGGACTGTGGGAGGAAACGGGAGTATCCGGAGGAAGTCCACGCAAGCACGGGGAGATCATGCAAACTCCACACTGAAAGGCCCGAGCTGGGAATCGACCCAGTGCTTCTTGCTGTGAGATGGACGTGCTAACCACTGTGCCACTGTAATCATTGGAACCATATTGGAAATTGGAAGCCTTATGTAAAAATAATCAATCCACTGATGTACAAACTAACTCTGCTGTACCGTGTATAATAATAACCGTGTTCCTGCCCACAACCAATCAGTAATAACCGTGTTACTGTCCACAACCAATCAGTAATAACCGTGTTACTGTCCACGACCAATCACTAATAACCAATGTTCCTGCCCATGACCAATCAGTAATAACTGTGTTCCTGCCCCCGACCAATCACTAATAACCGTGTTACTGCTCATGACGAATCATTAATAACTATGTTCCTGTCAAAAACCAATCACTGATAACCGTGTTCCTGCCCACGACCAATCAATAATAACTGTGTTCTTGTTCACGGCAAATCCCTAATAATCGTGTTCCTGCTCACAGCCAATCATTAATAACCGTGTTCCTGCTCACGACCAATCACTAATAACCGTGTTCCTGCTCACAGCCAATCATTAATAACCGTGTTCCTGCTCACGACCAATCACTAATAACCGTGTTCCTGCTC
>JAQMYF010000022.1:4135808-4148485 GCA_030014195.1 Neosilurus mollespiculum
GTGTTCCTGCTCACGACCGATCACTAATAACCGTGTTCCTGCTCACGACCGATCACTAATAACCGTGTTCCTGCTCATGACCAATCACTAATAACCGTGTTCCTGCCCACGACCAATCACTAATAACCGTGTTCCTGCTCACGACCAATCACTAATAACCGTGTTCTTGCTCATGACCAATCACTAATAACCGTGTTCCTGCTCATGACCAATCACTAATAACCGTGTTCCTGCTCATGACCAATCACTAATAACCGTGTTCCTGCTCACGACCAATCATTAATAACCGTGTTCCTGCTCATGACCAATCGCTAATAACCGTGTTCCTGCTCATGACCAATAACTAATAACCGTGTTCCTGCTCACGACCAATAACTAATAACCGTGTTCCTGCTCACGACCAATAACTAATAACCGTGTTCCTGCTCATGACCAATCGCTAATAACCGTGTTCCTGCTCACGACCAATCACTAATAACCGTGTTCCTGCTCATGACCAATAACTAATAACCGTGTTCCTGCTCATGACCAATCGCTAATAACCGTGTTCCTGCTCATGACCAATCACTAATAACAGTGTTCCTGCTCATGACCAATCACTAATAACCGTGTTCCTGCCCATGACCAATCACTAATAACCGTGTTCCTGCTCATGACCAATCGCTAATAACCGTGTTCCTGCTCATGACCAATCACTAATAACAGTGTTCCTGCCCACGACCAATCATTAATAACGTGTTCCTGCTCATGACCAATCACTAATAACCGTGTTCCTGCCCACGACCAATCACTAATAACCATGTTCCTGCCCACGACCAATCATTAATAACCGTGTTCCTGCTCATGTCCAATTGCTAATAACCATGTTCCTGTCCACAACCAATCACTGATAACTATTTCCAGACTACGACCGATCTCTCATCGCCATGGTCCTGCCCTTGACCAATCACTGATCACCTCTGTTTGTCCCACCCTCTCACTTCTTTGCTGTTTTTTTTTTTCATTTCTTTTTAGAGGTCAGTAGAAAATTTTAAATGTTTGAATGTTTTCCTTTGTGGCAGTCGTGTGGTTTTCTGGACTCTGATTTATTCAGACAGTAAGGTACAGTGCACTGTGGCATATTGAAGCTGATGAAGCTTAGCCCCGGAAATACGATCGTTATGTCACGGATTAACAAGCGGATAACGGGGCTCATATTTTATTTCCCACTACATGGCTTCTCTGTTGCACTTTCATACCAACATTACATAGTTTTTCCATCATATCTGGCTCAGAGGTTTTATTGAACTTAAGTGAATGTGATAATAAAGCAGAAAGCGTATCTTTAAATCACAGCAACCACCAAACTCTTCACCTGTACCATTTATAGTCATACCTAGAACAGTATGGCTTCATTCAGCGCTCAGAGAACTGTGTTAAGGAAACGCTGGTGCTGTTTCTAATACAGCTGGGATGAAGTGATTACAGTACAGAGACGAACCATTTCTGTTTTTCTCTTTTTGATACAAGTCTGGTGCTGGAGAGTTGAGACAGAGGACAGGACATGCAGTGTGATCAGACCGTCCTGCTCTGAGTGGGCGGGGGTTGTGTGCGCTTCGTCTGCTGCGTTTTATTGTTTGAGAAAAAACAGAAACTTCTGTTGTCAAACTGTTAAAGGTGCTTGTTGACCCTGAACAGACCGCCGACACAGCAAGCACCCAGAAAAGTGATGGATGTCGATGTAATTAATGCCAGAGAGACAAGTGCATCACTGTTACAGGTTACTCAACAAAATACCAAAATAACATGTTCTTACAAAGATAACTTGAATAGATTTCTTCTTTTGATGAAGTGAGAGAAATTTAGTTTTAAACGAGGCAGTGTTACGGTTGTTTAAAGTGTACCTGTGTTGAATTAGTGTTACTAGCACTTTACAACGATCACGCAGGACATCAGCGGTTCGTTCTGGCAACCTTAGTCCTTGCCTGATTTTAAAGTGCGTGCCAGTGCTGCGACACTGAGCGTGCTCAGAGACATGTTGCCTTTCTAATCAGCTGTTCCAGCCTGGTAGCGATGTCAACTTGTTGGATTGGCTGGGCGGCGTCACTGACCCGTGTATCATAACACATTATCGGCCAGTGCTGAGCTGCATAAACAACATGCACAGAAATCGCGGAAAGCGTTTCTTTTATGTTCCTAAACCAACTGACGACAGGAAAGCCGAGTTGGCAAAACGTTGGCTGCATAAACCATTTTGGATTTACCGTCACAAACATCTCTGCCAGCATTCTCGTCCTCAGAGTCAGTAGGATGTGATGTCTCACTGTCTCCACAAGACTCCTCCCTCTCTGGTTCAAATATGTAACCCATTTCCTCCAAACTGCTAGCCATAGCTGCTTCTTGAAGACGTTTTTTTTATCACCTGAAATGTCGCTCGATGAATACATCAGCTTGTTTTGCGTTGGACAAACCTGCACAACTTGATGACGTCACTTCCAGGGAAAAACGTCAGCTAACCATTTGTTCAGCCCCTTCTAGTAAGATTTTGTACTTTTTATGGTCATTTATGTTAAAATAAGCATCTGTGTCGCTTAAACATATTACATACCTACAGCCGTGGGGTCGCAACTCGCCACACTGACAAACCAACAATGTGTTCCGTTATTTTATCGGAGTTTGCTCCCCAAATCCGCCATGTTCTCCAAAACTAGGGACAGCTCTAAGAGCCACTGTGGACAGTCTGCACCATGTGAGAGGTTCAATGGAGTGGCCGCTTGCTGATGACGAATTGGCCGCGTATTGCTCTTCGCATGGTGCTTGATACGGGGAGACCAGTCTGGGACTTCAAGTCGTTCCAGGCCAACCCAGAAAAGTGCTACTCCTCCAGTAATCCTTGTTCCCTAGACCATGCTATCACATCAAATCGCAATGTAAAGCTTGCAGGACGTTGAAAACTTGGTAGACAACATGGATCTCTACAAGCACAAAGTGAAACAAGTGCGTTTTGGCCAATTCGTAGGAAAGAGCTTTAAGAGAGGGTGTTTCCTCCAGTTTTCCCCTTATGAGGGCAAGGTTGCTGCCAGTGTGGGGACCCTTACATCCGTATTAGAGCTTGCATGAAAGCGATGGGTGAAATAAATGTGAGAGAGAGAGAGAGAGAGAGAGAGAGGAACAGCCATTCTTTCAGATTTATACAAAAAATGTAAAAGGGGATTAGCAATGATAAAGAAGCCACTTGCATTTTTTAGTCTCTTTGTTTGCATGGAGGAGTGGTTGTTTACAAAGCTCTGGGGGCTTTGGGCTCAGGGGGGTGGGGGTATGAAGTAAGCGATGAGGGGGTGGAGGGCAAAGGACCGAGGGAGGGGGTCACCATGAGGAGGAACACAGTGTCAGTAATTAGTAGTATTTCAACACTGCTTCTTTGGTGGTCTCTCTGTTTAATTCTACGATCCTTGTAATCTCTCATCACAACCAATCCAAACCAAATCCTCCCCCTTCCTCTCACTCGCTCTTTATGTATGTTTATCTCTCTCTCACACACACACACACACACACACACACTCACACATTATATGGACCCCAAATTATATCTAGTTCTCTTATGGACCCTTTCAGTTGATTAACAGGGTACAAAGTCCCTAACCCTAACCCAGAGGGTCGAGTTCCTAGCCCACCGATACAGAGAACAGCAGGAAGAACAGCTTTTCTCTCCTTACAAGCAGGGAAAGATTCTAATCATCCTGCGTGTGTGTAGTGTCCGATAGAAAAGCTCACTTCCTTAAACGCCAGGCACGTCTACCAGGAAGAGTGAGCACACTTTCCTTATAACACCTCGAACATGTTATACGTGTAGATATTTTAGCACAGCAGGCCACCTCACACATCAGATGCCGCTGGTGTTTTATATACACGTGCTAACGGGTGCGTACGCGGAATAAAAGAAACTGGCAGAAAACAGCTCGGGATCGGGTTTCCCCCTACAGGGGGAGGGCAGCAGCATTCGGGTGCACAAAGGACAAGACCCTCAGCTGTGCAATTAGTGCGAAGACATGAAAGTGGCGTGTTTCTGAAATATATTCCTTGCACCCGAGAGCGCGAGAGAAGAAAGCCAGGCTTGGCTCAATCGAACATCAAACTGTGCAAATACGATTTTATGGTGCCAAAGCAAGCCTAGGAAAATATTATTCTTTGTGCGGTGTAAACAGGGAGCAGCTTAGAGCTGTGTGTGTGTGTGTGTGTGTGTGTGTGTGTGTGTGCGCGCACGTGTCATGGCATGCACATTTTTAAAACACTGTCCAGTAAACATGAATCTGCTTCTAACCTCTTCGATGAATATCTAATGTTGTGCTGACGTGCACGTTACCACGGCTGCAGATTACATATGCGAATTGAACACTACTCTAGGTCAAATGTAAAAAGAATCTCGTAGAGACGTGTGCAAATGTTTTCACCCTGACTGACTCATTATTACTTGAAATCAGTTGTCAAAAAGGTGTCTAATGATGCCGTGAATGTCCAAAATACATATATCCGATTGCATGTAGGGATCCGTGTTGTCTATTAAGTTTTCAAGCTCATCATTTACTTCAATCAGCCTAAAGGAGCCGCGTCAAGATTTTTACGTCATATCAGTTGCCAAAAAGGTGTCTAAATATGCAGCCAATGTCCAAAATGTGCTAAACAGCTTTTCAGCCTGTAAATCACAAAGAGTGGAGAGTTTTTGAGCCTGATATGGAGCGCATGGAACTGGATTGCATCTTGGACTTTTTGAAATCTGGTTGGGCTGAACAGTTTTCATAGATTTAATAACATTTAATGTCTCGTATCCTTCATGAAGCAGATTTCCTTCTATATAAATGATTGTCTTGTTTGATTTCACTACTCATAATATTTAGGCGGTTTTCTTTAAACAACCATGACACTGCCGCTTTAATGGCCAAAAAATGAGAAAGAAATATTGGAGATAAAAATGGCATGAGGGTGTATCCTGTAAAAGACGTCAAAAAGCCCTGAAATGAGAAGTTGGAAATACTTGGAACAGAATTAGGAAATTAGAATTTGGCTGCGACCCTGCACTTCTCCAAACATGATGTGCAGCAGGCAGTGTGAGACATCTGGCAGAGTCGGACTAGTTATGAAGAAAAGGACTGGCGAAGACATGGTGGACACATGGAAGTGAGTTTCAGTAGAATTGAGGAGAGCCAAAATCAAAATTATACCAAGGAAGCTTGAGTAAAGTTACGAGAGAATATTTTCGATAGTTAAGTCCGATCCAAGACGAGATGGTCAAAGTGCAGCGTGTGATCCAATATTTATGAAAACTTATTATATAATATTTGATGACAAATCTTTTTTTAACCAGTTATTCACTGTCTGGCCCAATAGTTTCCTGATAATTACTTGGTGCGTGCTGAAGCTAGGGCTTTCAAACTTGGTATGCTGGCTCACTACAATGAGTGCTAGGCTGAGTTTGTGTGTCAGTGACCTTGACCTTGATGAAGTGCATTTAGCCTCAATCGCAGCATGTAATCTCCATGGCATTGTTGCTCCAGTTAGTCAGGTCGAGGCTCAGCAACATTAATGTGGCAATGAAATGAAGTCAGTTGATCTGAATGTACTGAATGAGCAGGTTATCACATCAATGGACTTTTTCTTCCCTGATGGCACAGATATAAAATGGGGAGCATGAGGAATGATTTTCACATATGCATTGGCACCCCAGAGTCCTGACGTTCTTCAAGAAAATATTATTGTGTGCGACTTTTTTTTTTTTTTTTTTGGCCGGGCAATGTATCTTATTATAAATGATTTGAAAATCTTTTTTCTTGCTTCCTCATGATCTGTACATGCATGTTAGGCAAATGCCTAACAATGCATATATAATGTACAGTAATACACTAATAGGGTTGCAATAAGGTTGTAATGACAAGTACTGAGCTAATTTACATATGCATAGCAACCACACTTAATCATGTACACACATATTACGGAAGCAGTAAAAGTGTGCGACTCATGGAGTTGCATGTTTGTGTGTATCTGTGTGTTTGAGCGAGAGGAAATACACAAAGTGAAGCTCCATTGATGATATTCTGTCCACAGGTGTAACATTCAAGGCAGTGTGATCTGTAACAACGCCACGATCGGACGAGGAGCTGACATTAAATACTGTCTGGTGGGAAGCGGCCAGCATGTCGAGCCAGAGGGTGAGCGCGCGCACACACACACACACACACACACACACACACACAGACACAGTTACAATGAACATACACAACATCAAGTCAGGGCATTGTGTTTATTTCTGTTTCCTCTTGCAGACATGCCTGCCTTTTTCAGCTTCAATGATGTGTGTGTGTGTGTGTGTGTGTGTGTGTGTGTGTGTGTGTGTGTGTGTGTGTGTGTGTGTGTGTGTGTGTGTGTGTGGGGGGCTTGTCTGTTAATCTGTTTCAAATATGCATTAAAACCTAAGCTTCTGTCGAGCAATTGCACTTTATTTTTAAATATTGGTAATCCCCTCACTGTTGGATCGTACTGTGAAGTGTGTGTGTGTGTGTGTGTGTGTGTGTGTGTGTGTGTGTGGCTGCAGGCTGTTGTATTGCGGGTGGTCTGCACTCGCTCTCCAGCCTCTCCATCAATGACTGTGCCTAAAGCGGCCTTAAGATGTCCAGAGGCTTCCTGGCCTAATTGACTGAACAACAGGGTATTGCTGCCTCAGCAACCCCTCACCCCCCCACACACACAGTTGTTTTTTTTTTTCCCCCCCTGTTGCACACACCCAAACTGCAACATTTCTCCACCCCCCACCACGCTTCCCTTTTCCCTAGTCACTTGTGAGCTGGACCCGATTAGTCAGCCATAACCTCCTAAAAGACAGGGGCTTATTGAAGTGCTCCCAGAAATCCCAAATTACAAGCTAGACCCCTGTACTTCCCGAAGCATGGGTACATAAACACTGCACACACACACACACACACACACACACACGCACAGCACAGCACATGCTGCTTAAAGCAACCACAATTCAGATATTTATACTAAAGAAACTCCAAGCATAGCTAATAGACCCCCCCCCCCCTTTTTTTTTTTAAATCATTGCATATAATGAGCATGGGGCATGCCACCCGCCCTCCATAACTTCAGAGCAAAAATCTAAAGGCTTTAATTTAAAACCAAAGAAATCAAAGCACAAAATGGCACGCTGTCAGTTTTTCTGTTGTCTCTCTTATTGATGTTGTGCTACAGACTTGAAAATCAGCTGAGAGACACAAAGACGATCACTCCTGCACATAGCATGGCCTCTCATACCTCAGGAAGTAGCCCAGGACGCTTTTATTTCTGTAAAATTCATGCCGAGTTTTTTCCACTCGCCACCTGTGCCCTAAATGTTAACATGACTTGCAGACGTATCACACCCGTAAGCCTATCTAACTTACTGTTGAGTGATTGGAGCGCTCTAGAAGCCAGACTGCATCAGAGCTCTACTCTGGTGGTCTCATGGCAGTCAGTGTCCATTAGCTTCGCACTTCTACATGACGACTTCTACACACTTCCCCTCCCCCTGCTGCCTGTTAGCATGTGTTGGCTAAAGTGCAGCTATAGACACTTTATAAAGTGTCTCAACAGTTAACAGCATATGTTCCAGCCTGTGCATCCCCAGGAAAGCAAAGCATGCTGGGGTATGCCTGGGAATTTCATTAGATGATTAGCATACTCACACACTCCATCTCATCATGCTGCTAGCAAGACCACTTGGGTGCTCCGGGACACGCCATCAGATGTTCAATCCTGTCAAAGGTTGTGCTCAGGCTAACGACACACAGTTACTTAGACTGTGTTTTTCCACTGCTGGCTAATTCTGTCTCTCTCAGCCTTGGATGTCCATCATGGCATGCTCTATTTGTCTTTGAATGCTAAACACTCCAAAACTCTTTGTACAGATTCCTTCTCACTAAAATGCATCTTTATACGGAACATCAATCGCCCTCGCCAAGTTTAGTTTGGATTCGCTACATTTTCGGTAAAAGGATATCGACCTTCCTCATATTTATCTGCCTGGATGACACATTTATAAATAGGGGCCTCGTCTGTCAGGCCAGGTCCATTTCCTTGGTCAATACACAGAGGGATGGAGATAAACTTTGGAGCCATGCGCATAGACTTCCACAGACATGTTTTGCTCTTTTTGATTGAAAACATAGGGAAATGCTTTCTAGAGTCAACATTCAGACGGCGTAATTGAGTGACCCTCAGAAACAGACTTTTTTATACCAATATTTGCATGTGTGTTCTTGGCAGCAGTGCTAGTCGTCACTCTTGGCCTCGCTTAAAGCAATCAGCACACAGGCAGATGGTAAATCTGCAATCCTATGCATTGGTGGATGCTAATATTTGTCATCATGGTAGCAAAATGGCACCTCTGATAAGATCTCTTGCTCTGAAACATATAGTATAGAGGTAACCCCCATCCCAAAACTCAGTTATATCTCATCAGCACATGACCTGGATGGCCTGATGCCTACCAGCTCTTTCTGAACATTTCTGAACCAGCTATTTTTTTTTTTTCCTTTTCTTTTCAGTTGAAAGGACCAATGATGTCATCGTTGGGTCAGGTCAGCTCATGGAGTTCTAGAACCAAGGAGAAGACGACTTGTGAGCATGACAAGATTGCCACCAAAGAAGCTTCCTCTTGGTCACCTCGATTTTTTTTTTTGATTTTTTTTTTTTTTATATATAGATCATGTCCAAATAAAACATGGAGTTATTTATCAGAGCTTCCAGTGTCATTCTTTTCATGCATTTCTGTGATTCTTTAACTTTTTTGGATGGATGGAGTTGGAAGTTTAGTATATTTAATGCATCAAGGAAAGAAGAGCAGCCAGACAGTACTATACAACTTGCATGCGTAAAGGTTTCTGAACTGCTCTCATTTATTAGGGTTGCCGAGAAGCTGTAGCCCAACCCAGCCAACTCTGGGCGAAGATGGTGTACACCCTGAATAGATCACTGGACCATTGCAGGGCAAGCACAGACAACTATTCACACTTAAATTCACACCTAGGGGCAATTTGGAACAGCCAGTTAGTGTAATGTGTGCGTCTTTGGGCTGTGGGAGGAAACCGGAGTACCCGGAGGAAACCCATGCAAGCACAAGGAGAACATGCAAACTGTACACTGAAACACCCTTGCTGGGCATGGGGCTCGAACCCAGGACATTCTTGCTGTGAGGCGGACATGCTAACCACTAGACTACCATGTCACTGTGAAGGTGCTATAGAAATGGGTTCTGTCCATCTGTCCGTCCGTCTGTCCATCCGTCACACACAGTTTCCGGACATTTACTTGCCGCACGCTGAAGCTGGGACTTTCAAACTTGGAGTGCTTGTTTTATACTGCCATATTATGAAAGGGTCCTGTCGGCGGGAGCATCTGAACCCCTGTGGTCGATTTTAAAATCCGTATCCTGTCCATAAAGTAATTTTGGTGCGTTTGCTAACACAGGTACAGAGTGGTGCTGGGAGTTGCTGTACTGGTGTTTGAAGAAGCACTTCACTACTTCGTGGTGTAGGTTCTACAGCTGTCTATATGGCCACCATGAGTGAGAGACTTCATGCCCTGCTGTCAGAAGAAACGACTCAGCACAAAAGGGTTAACTTTATTTGTACACAAAAAGGCAGAGCAAAGGACCACCCAGGAAGAACATAACAGCTAATCGTCCCTCCACCCCGACTTGGAAGATGCCATAAAGGACTAGTTTTAAAGATTTTTTCTCTCTTTGCTGTGAAAGATTTATGACATTCCATTGCAGCTCCTAAATTACAGGCTTAAAGTTAGTTCCTCAGTCACGAAGGGCGATGAGCCTCCGGAAGATTCTCCGTGATGATTTATCGTGGCTTGCTCTGTCTCTGTGGCCAAACCAAGTCATTTAGTGTCACTAATGAAATGATCATGAGTTCTTTGTCTTCGCAGCCGTTGCCTCCCCGTACTTTGTAGTTTTTCTTTTTGGACATGCTGGAATAATTTACCCTGACTTTATAATGGCCCTCTCGAAATCCATAAACTAATATGTGTATTTATGAGGATATTGCTGTGCGTTTTTTCCCTCCCTTTTTCTTCTCTGCCTGCCTTCTGTCCAATTTAAGCTTTTCAGCAGTTCATCACGTCGCCAAGCCGCAGTAGTAGGAATTGGGTTTTTGCTGAATGTATCATTTATTTGCCCTGCCGAGCTCGATTATTAGCCCTAAAGCTAAAATCAAGACGTCAAAATCAGCCATGGTCTCGTCTGTCCCATTTTTGTACTTAATATGTACCATGTGTATGCTTGTGATAGCTAAGCAGAAGCCGTGCCCTCTGCCCTGTCTCGGCATCATCCATGGCCAGACCTCCAGGCTGTGCTTACGAGTCACTGCATGGGTCATTTGGGAGGGAAAAAAGGGTTTGTATATTTAGGCAGAGGCTCCTGGAACCCCAAGAGTCGCAACAACTAAACTGGGATCTTAGCCCACCGGAGCTGTGTTCAATGTCAGTCCCCACCCTCCGGGGCTGAACGTGACAGATGCTTGTGTTTTCCAGCGCCCAGGTTCAGATGTCAGCCGACAGATCGTACATCAGACCTGACTTACTGTCTCTGGGTAGCTTCCAAGCCCATGCTCCTTCACATGTTTGTTGGGATGACAAGAGGTGAAGGGACAGAATCTACTAGAGTCAGACCTGACACACAATCTTGTACAGTGCAAAGGAAAACTGGTAGAGGAGTATCATTCATATGAATCAGAGGTGGCTCAGTGGTTAAGGCTCTGGGCTACTGATCAGAAGGTCGGCGGTTCAGGCCCCAGTACCAGCAAGTCACCACTGTTGGGCCTTTGAGCAAGACCCTTCACCTTCGATCACTCAGCTGTATGAATGACATATAAATGTAAGTTGCACTGGATTAGTCTGCCAAATGCTGTAAATGTATATGAATCACTGCAAGAGAACTGATGCTTTTCTGGAAGAGAGGTTCCACTGTGGCACGTGAGTCTTCTGCAGATAATCTGCTGCAAAATACAGATGCTAATGTCAACTCATTCGCTCCTAAATAGGCGTGAAATGTTGTTTCAGTAAGTGGTGGAAGTACATTGGCACTTTTGGAAGCTCAAATGGTCATAAATCATGGAGAGTGACATAATTTGTGCATGGAACAGATCCAGATACCTCTCCCAGCCAAGTAATGGTGAAGTCCTGGCTGAAATAGAGGAGGAGTGACGGACCAAATGACAGAACTGAGAGGTCAGTGCTTCTAGAGTAGAAGCGAGGGATCGTGTGTGTGTGTGTGGTTAGAGGGCATGGGGGATGCTAGGCTCCAGGATTGAGCGTGGGGCAGGGTGTGAGACTGCCTCGGCCACCCAAGTGGCAGAAACCATGCATGTTTGCTGCTGACCCCTACACATTAACAGAACACTTCCTCAATTTGTCTTCTGTGTTCTTGAGGCCCAAACGAATTTCCTCTTTTTCGCGGCCACCTTTTGAGACGCTGCATCCCCCGCAAGCCTCCCTCGAAATCGCACCCACCTCCGGCACACACACACTTAACAATTCGTACTTTCTTGCTGCTGAACAAAGACAGTATGCAGGCTGTGTGGCCTGTAAAGGCGTATAACCTGAAAGGCACACAAGACAGTGTGTGGCTTTGGAATGATCTGAAAGACGTCCACACTTTTTTAAGCTATTGTTTGACTTGCGATGAGACGTACACCCTCCTGTTTGGTGAAAACAGGAATTCCCTTTTTGAAAGGTAGTGGAAGTTTGGGTTTTCCTTACTCGTTCCTGTGGGTGGTGTTTCGTTATGGTTTGAGATACCGAGAAATATTTTGATTGATGACTGTTTCACATTACGTTCTAAATTGTAGTCATCATGTTAAGAGAGAAGAGACACAAAAAATAATCACATTTAGTTTGTCTGAATGAGCATTTTATTTCTGTGTCATGTGGGTTTTAGCTGGTAATGACTTTGCATCACTGCCTCCTGGCACCTTTGTCAGATCACCTGAAAACTCTGTCCCCTCTCAGTGTCTTTCCTCTTTCATCCTCATAGTGTGCACATATTTCTCTTATATTCCTTTAAAGGCAAAATAAAGGAGTTCAGAAAACAAAAGGCTCTGATTTCTTGCCACCTGCTAACTCTGCCCTCAACAATACCACTGTTAAAGGAGCACAAACAAAGACGCTTCAAGAAAAGTTTGGTGGGCCATTCATTTCTATGACAAAAGAGACAGAAATATATTATCATAATTAATCTTATCTGTGACTGTGGGTGGCAAGACTTTCCCATTTTCAACTGATGGGCCTTTACAATGCCAACATGTACACATCAGTGTGTCACAATACACACTGGGGCCTAAGAATATTTTAAGCTTTGTAAACATTCACTGAACAAGTCCTGCATGTTAGCAGGAGACCAGTATCACCCCATGCCTTTTACCAGGCAAAATGGGCTGTTTCTCCCCTTATGGATACAAATGTAGCTTCCTTTTTCTAAGGTATCGTCTGGGCTGAATGGCTAATCTAAATATAAATGTACATTTGTTTTTTTGTTTTTTTAATGCATGGCTTCAAATAGAAACCTCAATTTTAATGTATAATGATAAGCTCTCTCTCTCTCTCTCTCTCTCTCTCTCTCTCTCTCTCTATATATATATATATATATATATATATATATATAT
>JAQMYF010000022.1:4162091-4184526 GCA_030014195.1 Neosilurus mollespiculum
CTATATATATATATATATATATATATATATATATATATATATATATATATATATATATCTTTACACACGTATATAATTTTTTAGCTGCATACTGGGTGATGTATGCTGGGCATGCACAGGAGGTTATCAAGGCTTGTTCCAAAATTAGAGATAGCTATGGAAAGCAGACATAAAGTCCAAGGCTCACAGAGAAAGAGGTGTAGATGCTGCGAAAAGGGGAACTGTGCCTTTAAGAGGCAGGGCCCATGTTCCTAAAGTTTCTGCTTGCGTTGTTTCCCCCAATAGCCCATTGACAAAGCTGCTCAGCACTGAATGGAGAGTAAGTGGTTTGGTAACATGGAGAGGTTAGTTCTCACACACACGCACACACAAACACAAAAGTCATATGGACAAAGGAAAGGCATTTTTAATGGAGCTTGTGATAGCTGTTTGCAAGGCTTTTCATTTGAAAGTCTGGTCTTGCAGTACCAACGTAGTTCAGCAAAACAGCAGCTAAGAATTCAGAATTAAGAAAGGGACACATCTGGTTCATTCTCCCTTAAGATTAGTACATACAGTATGCAGTGAGGGATGGCAGTCAGTAGAAGTAATAAAAGGGGGAAAAACATAAAAGGAAAGGCTCACATTTATGTGGCTGTGCGTTTGGGATCATCTGCCACATCAACATATACCCTAAGGCTGTCACAGCTGCACCATCACTCCAACCTCTGCCCCCGACCCAAATGTCACTCCGGCCACCATGACCACCCGGGCTCCCTTCAAGTGTTCAGAGAGATTGCGAGGGAATCCAGGGAAACCCAAGAAGCCGCATTTTGTCATTGGGTGCTCTGAATGCATCCGCCCTCCCTGTCTGTTATGTATGATTTGAGCCTACTACAATGTATAAAGAAGGGTAGGGGTCATTTCTGATTCAGGTCTATTTGTCACTACACCATGTCTATTATACTTTTGATTTCAGATGGGTGTTTGTTATTCCTGCAGTCGTTTTTTAAATGGTAAACAGGATTTGTTGCTTATTTTATAATATCTGTTGTGCAAATTTAAAGTCGTCTTTTAAAAAATATATACATTTTTAATAATTAAAAGTCTGTTTTGGTTAGAAATGACTGAGGTCATTGCTGAAAGCTTGGGAAAGTGTGAGCTGGTCCCCATTGTCAGTAAGAAGAAAAGGGGGGTAATAAAGTAGAATATGGGGTGAAGGGTTGGGGGCAGGGGAGCGCAGTGTTTTATCGGCACTATCTTTAAATTTGCTACACTTTGGAAGTTTAGCACCATGTGTGTACTTGATCCAGAGGATAATTTGTTAGGAGAATGAAGTAGGGGTCATTTTACCCTGACTCTCAGAGGTGGCCACCATCTTGATCCAATCATAAACCAACCCATGATAGAATGGAAGCCTGTTTCTCTTTCAGAAAGAAGGATAAACATCAGCTTGTTATTGACAAGCCATACCATTGCGGTGGGTTCAGAAGACCACAATGTATTCATGCACAGTCACATGACTAAAAAAAAACTCTTGGAAGGATGGTATGGAAATGAAATGGTCAGTACTTCAAAAAATACCAAAAAATGTCCATTGGATTTAAAGGACAGCACCATTTGTTAAACAGAAAAAGATGTTTGTGTACTTGTGCACATGCCGAGGTTAATTGATCTCATCTGTCTTGACACAGTTTTGGTGCGCTTGACAGACATGGGCAACACAAGCAAGCTGTGCAAACATTATGAAAAAAAGAGCAAGTCTTTCTGGGTAGCAAGCATGACAGAGATTTTTAAAGTCACCACACACTGAGGAAAAGTGAGGATGGTGGGAGAATAAACATCTACACATTAGTGTGATTGACCTTCCCTTTGCTCGTGGTGCCACCCAGAAATCTCGCAAAATGCCTGAGGGAAGCATGAAAGATGCTCAGCATTCGGAAACAGTCGTCTAAACATGAAAAAACTAAACTAAACGCAACGATTCGAAATTATAGTCATCTAGTGGCTGCACTGAAAGAAAGAAAGCTCTATGAAGCATTATTTGACATGAATGGCAGGTCACAGCAGCTACATAAATAAACTCGTCCTGCAGAAAATTCAGACCTCACCAGTAGAAAGAACAAACAAGGCCAGAGTCAACCTGGGTCAGTCGAAAATGTTTATTTCATCCCACCCCCTTCTATTTCCCAACCCCCTACACACATCCACTACAGCCCAGACTCCCAGTCCTCGTTCCTCAAGATCAGTCTTGAGTTGAATACTCAATTTTGCAGGCCTCCCTTTTCCCTAGTACTGCTCTGCTAGTCACTTTCAAAGCACTGGCCCAGAGCTTTCTGGCCACATTCAGTGAATCAGTGCGTCTGACAGAGCATTTCACCCACAAAATACAGCAATTCCAGAAACTCAGTTGGAGCTGAAGGCTGCTTAATTAGGGTAAAGTTTTTCATAATTGAATTGTGTTTACAAAATTGGAGAAGGTATATGAAGGCAGCACTGTGGTTTAAAAGCTTTAATGGTTGATTTTAATGTTATTCTCGCTGTACCGCTATCGGGCTGAATTCTGTATGCTATGTCTATTCCTATGCATTGTCATTTTGTCTGTTGAATTAGGCAGCCTAATATTTGGAAACAACAACAAAAATAAATATCTCCTACTTTTTTTGTATAAAAAAAAAGGGGGTGTCTTAGAACTTTAAGAATAAAATATAGCTTGTGGGCTCAGTAAATTCATTTCCAGTGTGAATAAGACCAGCAATGTGGAAAAGTTTTGCTTCTCATCATGGAATGAATGTATGTTTCAACTACACATTAAGCTGCATTAGCAACCACTGGAGTGCCTAATGTGGGCATTTTTCCACAGCAGCCAACACTATGGATGATTAGCATAATTAGTACAGGCTTGGCTATACATATGGAAATGGCTATGGTCTAAATGCCAGCACTAGTGGAAATTTATGTCAGTGCTGACAGAAGCGTCAAGATTGAATAGATGGTAACAGGAGCTTAGATTTTGTAATCTGTCTTGATTTCTCCCCCCCCCCTATTTTATTCGTTTAAAAAAATTGGATCAAAGTGTTATTTAAGGAGAAAGTCACAGAGAACAAAACAGTCGACAGAAACACGGTTGACATCAGCGGCGTTTCTTTAGGTAAAGTAAATCCATCCCTCCCTTTTCTTACACATTGTTTCAGCTGCCTGGGAAAAGTCTCGATCCATTTGTTTTTGTTGAGTGGGTTTCTCTCTTTAGTTTTTCGCTGTTTGTTGGGAAACATATAAAAAGGACTGGAAACGAGAGTGACAAAGACGTGCACTGAATCTCCCCATGCCCTTGCCTCAGTTCTGGGTGAGCCAGAGGTGGAGCCGACTCCATTTTACCCAAGAAGCGATAGAGCAAGGCACAAATGCTCCTTCAGGGATGTCCCATTCATAGTGTCTGTGATTGAGCGTTGCACTTGGAGCAGAGCTTCTAAAAAACATTTGTACTTTGGCCAAAATCTACCCTTTTGTTACCTTCAAAAAGAGAAGCAAAGACCCTGGAATGGATAAGATGAATCAAAGGCAAAGGGTGTAGATGGCAAACAGAATTGGGTTGTGCTTGGTGGTCTTATATGCTGGTGTATGTGTTTGTGCTTGCTGCCACTCAGTTGCATATTAGTATTCGAGTTTTTACTTGGGTGGCAGAACCAGGTAAAAATGTCTCTTTCAGCGCTCTTCCTCGTGGGACTTCCTCCAAATCAGCATGGGTCTTTTCAGTGGCCTCCTAATCCCACTAATCTGGTCCACAACACTTTGAAGGTGGCCTGGTATAATGGAGTGAGGACTCAGTGCCAGCAACTCCACACTACAGCTCCACTTGCAACTGTTTTACACACACACACACACACACACACACACACACACACACACACACACACGCATACTAGAAGCCACTTAGAATGATCCTGGAGTGAAATCTATTTCATATTTGTCCTGATTATATTGGCAGTTTTTAATAAAAAGTCATACAGTTTGATGTTTATGGGTATGAACATTTGTTAGTGGGTTACATACATGATTTATTTATTTATTTATTTTTAAACATTATGATAGTTTATCAGGATCTCCTAAGTTGTGGTATTTGACAACCACATAAGCATGACCTGGAATGTTTGTGTCATGCCTGGTGTCCGGCTATAATTTGGTAGTATCGCTTGCTGGGTGGGCGAATAGGCTGAAATGGGCATGTAGTAGAATGCCGCTGACAGTGTCCAGCAGAGGGCTGATCCATGGGGGAAAAGGGTTGCTTCTCCCTGCCTAATTTCATGTCAATTTCCAGACTGCCTGCTGGGAACGTAGACTCTCACACCAGTCCTGTTCATCATCTAAGTTGTAAGATTAGGAAGGATTTAGCTTGTAACATTGGTGTTTCATCTACAGGGGAGAAAACATGGGGGCAGTAGATAAGCAAATGATTCGTTTACAAGATATTGAGGTTAGTTTGTTTTTCTGCTGGGGAGAAGTGGTTGGACCCTCCTGGTGGATAATTGGCCTGTGGTGGTGATGTCACTCCCAGGGCTGTGAAAAATGATGGGGGACACAAAAGAGGTTCTCTGTCTGGGGAGAGAGAGAGAGAGAGAGAGAGAGAGGCCACCGATGGATCGGTACACATCAGCCTTCTATAGTATGGTAATAGAGTCTTATTTTTACCGCTTTTAATTAATTTTCTGGCTACTAACAGTCTGTATTGTCCTCCCTTAGGGCAGAACTGATTTGTAAGAGGAAGTTAGGTAAACCTCAGAAAGCCCAGGTTTCCTGAAAGCCTATCTCTGAAAACAGCACAGCAGCAGCAGGGCACTCCAAACATCTCCATTCCCAAATAAAAATACGTATTCCAGTTCCTATGCCCATTTCCTTCCATTCCCTGTGGCTGTATTTCTGGCTGTGAAAGTATTTGCGCTCCTGTCTCTTTAAGCGCAAGCAGTGGTGGGTGGAAAGACAGAGAGAGAGAGAGAGAGAGAGAGAGAGAGAGAGAGAGAGAGAGAGCGCGCAGAGCTCCCATCTGGAGACTGGCTGTGCAACAGCTCTCACTCGGCCCTCTAGCTGGGTGGTCCAGATGGGAGGAACCAGACACAAATAGCTATAATTTACTTCAGGAGCCCCTGTAATTACAGGCCCAAGGACTGCAGCTCAATTCCTGCAGATGTCTGAATGTATTAAATGTGAACATGGCATCAGAACAGCAAGACAAAAAAAGAAAAGAATAAAATCAAGCACACATTTCTGTTTTGCAAAAGGATCAGTACATGGAAAGTACTTTGGAAAAATGTTTAAAGTTATGTACCCCAATCGTAGGAGAACGTTCAGGACAATCAACGAACAGGATACTGAATGTATTGTGCATGTAATCAATATTTTGGCAGCCGTGAAAGATTAAGTCACTTCTGTGTGTTTAATAACTTGTAATTTGCATTATTGTCTGCAGTGTTACTTAAACATACATTATCGTAGTAAGACTGGTCATGTTAGTTAAACAAATATTTTTTAGTGACTGCTGCTATTAAGGCAGAATGAGCATGATTTTTGTTCAGTGAACCAGCCATGGGTGATATGCAGGAGGCAAAACAGAGTGTCGCTTATCCACTACAGGCTTGTCATCAAGTACTGGGATGTGGAAAGGCATACAGACAGGCTCTGATCTGGGCCACTGTGTTTCATGAGGAGTTGGCACAGCCATCACTACCCCATGCACTCTTTTCACCACCGCCTTCGTTAATTAGGGGGTTGGACTCTAGATCTCCCCCCAGTCACTTTGATGTCTTTCATTTCAGCTCTACGTACTAAATGAACAGTGTTTTTGGCTCTCAATTCTTTCCTCAAATCTCCAGATAGGTCCAACTTTTGTTCTCTAAGCTCATAATACATACACACAGGCACACACAAGCACACACTCGTTATATGAAAACATCGTTCTATGAGGGTTTTTTTGTTTTGTTTGTTTTTTTGATAAACTGTATTAATCTCACAAGGGGAATTATTGAGTCTGCATTTAACCCATCCAATGTGAGCACACACACACACACACACACACACACACACACACACACACACATAAACAGTGAGCACACACACTCAGAGCAGTGGGCTGCCACACACTGTGGTGTCCGGAGAGCAGTTGGGGGTTAGGTGCCTTGCTCAAGGCCATTTCAGCCATGAAGGTGGAGGAAGCGAAGGTGCAACTCACTCCCCCTGCCGCCACCCATATATGCTGCTTTCATATCAGGACACTGTTCAGTCTAGTCCAGTGGTGTTTACAGTTTAAGGGGTAGGTGTGAATGTGCATCTTTGATTTGGATTTAGGATTAAATTTAAGAAAATGCAATAAAATTAAAGAAAAAAATAAATATCTAGTGCAATACTTAGATTTTTCATAAATTGTGAAATCATTATTCAAGTATATAAATTGCCTGCTAAAAACTAAGAGCAATATAGCCATTATATATATTTTTGTACCTCTTATTACTAATTAATGAAAATAAAATTGTGAAAGTTCAAAAAAAAAAAAAAACAGCTAAAACTGTTTCCAGAATTAAAGCTGAAATAAGAAAAAAATCTAAAATGCGGGGTTGGTTTAGATCTGATTATTGAAGAAGAGGCCAGGCTCAAGCTTAGCGTGTCCATTGAGTAGTGAGGTGGAAGGTCGGCTGAGAACTGGGCACAGGCTAACCCGTACACTATGTTCCAGCCACTCACAGTTTGGGAGAATTTACAAGAGAACTTGAGCAAAGCCCTGTGTTCCTAGTTTGGTGGGATAGCATTAGTGGTGTTATATAGTTTACACAGCTCTAGCTCTCTTTTTCTAGCCAAAGTGTCTCATGTGACCCTCACATCTGTCTCTGGAATTGGTTGGATGTGAGATACATGTGGAAATTACAACTGCAGAGCCTAATTAATCCTGGTGCTTATTGAGAATCCAGATCTTTACGTAGCATTATTAAACTTGAAACAGCTTGTGGTGTTATCCATGTACTTTATATTTAGTTGCAATGCATAAATATTTAGGGAATGACCAATTAGCACTAGAAGTATGAGGAATACAAACAGAGTAATCCGTTTGTCTGTAGTGCTGAAGTGCACTGATTGATTTCAGTCTCCCCTCCTCTCTTCCTCTTTTTTCCCTCTCCTTTAGCTGGCAGTAGGGTGAGCAGGGAATTACGCTACACAAAGGAGAAGCAAGGAGAAGAGGCAGTGTTCACCTCACAGATGCTCATACAGACACCCAAACAAGAAGGAACCAATATTCTTACCCAAGAAGCTTTGTTGCTCCACCTGGAGGCTGCTGTGTCTGCCAGCAAAGTCCAGGTGTCTCTTTATGGAAAGTGAGTGCAACCTCCAGAAAGACTGTGGAATATTTTTCTTTAAGAATTACAGACCAGAGATTCTGCAACAACAGAGGCGCCATTTTAATATATAACTGTTCAAACGATTTCTTTCTACAGATCCTGGGATCTTAATAAAATCTGCTTCAAATCTGGAGTCCCAATTATAGAAAATGTCATGATTGAGAGGGTATGTTATGATTGATGTTTACATTTGCCTCTATCGAGAGTAGTACAGTTTATATCAGTGCTACTCAGAGCTTTGTTGTGGTATATAGTTGTTATATCGATGAATGGTCACCTTAAAAAATTGCTCTGTTTTCCTTTTAAGATGATTGACAAGCTTTTCCCCTGCATGATTGTGACCCCATTGGACTGCTTCTGGGAGGGCTCCAAACTGCAGGGAGGTTCAGCGTACTTACCGTAAGTATGATCATCTTATCTGACACACACACACACACACACACACACACAAAAATACAATGACACATACTAGCCATGCATACCATTTCTTCATGTAGCTAAAGTTAACCTTTGACGGCTGGACTAGGCATACTTGACCTCCCTGGAAGTTACATGTGCTCTGTTAACAAGAGCTCTCCCTCCCTCCCTCCCAGGCAGCACTAGCAGTGACAAACTCTAACATCAAGCTCTAAGCAAAAGCTCCATTTAGGTTGTTGATAAGCTGGAGCTTGCCTCCATCATCACCTGGACTTGTGCTGTCATCAGGCCCGTTCGTTTTTTTCCCCTCACCCATCCTGCTATTAAAGCCAGGCAAAAGAAGCCCTCGTGGACAGTGGACAGAGGGAGGAAGAGAAAAGATGGCTGCTGCTGGGTGGGTAGGAGGCGGGGGTGGGTGTCCAGCCGGGTGAAGGGGGTATGCTTTTGGTCAAACAATGGTAAGCATTCTCTGGGTTTACGACTGAGTGTCCATCAGTGAGGGGGCCCCAGCTTTGTCAGCACTGGGTAACACTGTGCATTCTCATGGTAATCGCTCGGGTTCTGAGCTGTAAGTTGTCCAACAAATAAAATGGCCATTATTCAAGTCTAGGGCTCATAGAGGGAGAAGAGCATGCAAGAAATTTACAGCCAACTTTGATCTATGCAAATATTCCTTCCAGTTATCGAAATGTATGGTATAATGGCTGGCCAGGAGGAATTTACACCGCACCTGTTTTTGTTGGTTTTTAGTGATACTGTTAGCCTTAGAAATAAAAATGTAAACAGATTATACACTGATGTACATGTGGTACATCTACATGTGTTTTTACTATCTTCAACTCACTCAAGGGGCCTTTGCAAATTTCAAAGCTCCAACCACTGGCTCTAAATTATAGGGTTTAGTGTATTCTTTCTTTTTTTTTTCTTTACCAAACAAATAATTTTCTCCTTTCCTCAGTCTTTCAGCATGTGTGCATGGAGTTAGGGGTGAACCTAATGTCTTTTCTTGCTTTCACTTCAGTAAATTTGAGGGGATTTTAAAGCAGACTGAGGAGAGAGAGGGAGCGAGAGAGAGAGAGAGAGAGAGAGAGAGAGAGAGAGAGGAAAAACTTGACAGAACAAAGAGCAGCAATCTATGGAAAAACAAAAGGACCTAGGCCAGTTCACTCAAGCAAAAAATAGGAGATAAAGGAGGCTCTCTTTGCAGGCAGGAGCAAAGGCGCTTGGTATGTGGGAATGGGAGAGGCACAGCTTTATTCGAAGCTACTCTTCATGAGTTATTGGAGATTGGGCCCAGTGTTAGGACACTTTCCCTCTCTTTCTCTCTCTCTCCCTTCCGAAGCCAGCACTGGCCACTCTGAAAGACCCCCCACTCTCCTTGGTGCATATATCAACCTGAGTTTGCGTCATTTTAATAGATATAAGCAGAAGAATGACAGGCCAGAGAATATCACTTTCTCTCAGGAATTCTCACTTGCTTCATCTCAAATTATTATGATTTTTTTTAAAGATTAACACTGTATAGGGGGCACATGGATAAGATTAACTGCAACCTTAAAAAAGTGCCCTTTTTGTGCAACTGGTTGTGCCCATGTTTTAATCTTTGTAAAGCAAGAAAAATTCTGAAGGAAGAAATTATTTTGGGGCATTTTTATCACAGTGGCCATGATGAGATGCTTTCTCATTGACTAAACAAGGACCTTGAAATATAGCCTTCAGACATCTCAATACAGCATAGTGCTCTCCCATTATTTCAGATGTAGATTCAAGTGGGGCTCGTTGGTATTGAGTGGGAGGCTGTGGATTAGAGGCCCGGCAAGCTTCGGTTTTGAGCTATAGAATGGGATAGTGGAGAGCTCGACCCACCATGACTGCTCCTGGCATCTTATCAAGATGTTTGGGAAGCAGAGGTAATTGTTATGACTCTATGGACAGGGGTTGAGATACTGGAGACCATGGCCTGCCAGCGCTTTATGCCCCTAGCCGTGTAATAGGATAATAAACGCTACTTTATGCTGTGGCTATGGCCCAAATGAAACCAGCCAGAATCTTGTGCTGTCCAACCTAGCGACCAGGCAATAGTGAAAGTTGATGATGGGAAGGCAGAGGAGAGGTAGCACTGGAGTTGTGTTTTCACAATTCCAGATAATAATCTTGTCATTACTTCACGCCACGCATGTTGTTGTCTGTCTTCTCCAGGGGGATGCCTGATATTCAGTGGATGAATCTGGACCCTCTGAAGCTCATGGAGGAGTTGAGTCAGTTCACCTCATTGGAAGGTTTCAAAGAGATGCTGGACAAGGCTCAAGTAGGCCATGCCTATATGAACCGGCCCTGTCTTAATCCTAATGACACAGATTGCCCACTCAGTGCCCCCAACAAGGACATGCATCAGGTGGGCATGGAGCCTTTAGGATAACTGCCACATTGCCATTAATGCTCTGTAGATGTTAGATATTTAAATTAAATGTATTGCTATCCTGTTTAGAGTCCAGATATTGCTGCGGAACTACAAGGTGGCTGCCATGGTTTTTCAAAGAAGTTCATGCACTGGCAGGAAGAGCTGATCCTTGGAGAACGAGAGAAGAATTCACAAGGCTTTTTAAAGAGGTAAGAGAGGATGATGGTATGGTGGGCAATGCACATAGAGACTAATCTCTCTTGATTTATAAGAACTCCTTCCTTAAGAGAGTGTCTGTATTTGAATCCAACACTTTTACCTATTAAGCGACAAACACCCATTGAAACCATGTCTATTTAAAGCCCTCATGGTCATTCATGGAACTCAACATAAAAAAATGAGTGTTAATGCTGTGATTCCTCCCCAGCCCCTTATGTCTGAGGTCATGCATGTTGCTCACCCATCATTTCCTTATCCCCTTGCAGTGCAGAGGCTTTGCAGACCATGTTTCTTCTCATGAGCCCCAAGCAGCTATATGAACACTTTAAGGATGATTATGAGATCCATGACATCAACTGGAATGAAGATAAGGCCACTGCCATCCTGGAGTCCTGGCAGAGAAAGTTTGTTGAGGTATGTTTCTGTTCTATTTCCCTTCAAATTACAGATGAGAATGCCTGGATCTCTGCATTTACCTGTCATTCAGGTCAGGGCAGGGGTGGGTCTCAGGTGAGGGGCTTTGTTTCAGGGGAAGGGGAAGGGGGAGGGGGACTTTGCTTGTCCAGATTCCTCCATTCTTCCTAGGAGTCCTCTGTCAGACTTCCAGTTATAGAAACAAGCTGCTTTTGAGCTGACACCGAGTCAAACAGAGAGTAAGAGAAGTAGTGAGCAAATGAGAGAAGTGGAGCTGGAAGAAAGGGAGCAGGACACTGTAAAAACAAAGTGCTAGCATATTCAGTTCCCCATTCAGGTTGTTGGCTCTTCACAGAACTGATGGAATAGCCTGAAGGGTAATCTCATCTGATCCATCTGACCCCTGACCCTGGCATCTGTGCTCATTATTCCATGCTTATCAAACATCCGGTGGGCTCTCCTCATGTTGTTTGTGCTTTATTAGCATTAAAACATGAAGTGAACTGCTGGAAAAGTAATTATTAAATCTCCTTAAACTCTGTAAGTGAATGGAGATTATATGAAATGGCTATATAGTTGATAATATACTATATAATCTAATAGTTTCATTTTATCTGCTTGGTTTAATCGGTTCTAGTAGTAGTTTCTGATGGTTTGTAATCCTGGCTTCTCTTGCTAGGTGGTCCATGGCAGCATTCCTCAGAACTCTTCCTCTAATGTCCATGCTTTTTCCACCACCACACTCAATGACATTATGAAATCCTTTTCTGAAGTCAGCGTCATCAGAGTTGCAGGAGGTTACCTACTCATGGTAAACTAATACACCATTACAAGCACTGTGTCACCATAAAGATGCTAAATACATATTACTTGATATGATCTGCAGTATAAAATGCTGTTTTGTGTGTGAGGGTGATGCATAACCCAGTGGTTTTTTCTTCCTCTGTTCTTTTGTGTGTTTATGTGGGTATAGCTGGCCTATGCATGTGTGACCATGCTCCGCTGGGACTGTGCTAAGAGTCAGGGGGCAGTAGGGCTGGCTGGAGTGCTGCTAGTGGCTCTGTCTGTCGCTGCAGGTTTAGGGTTGTGCTCTTTGCTGGGGTTGTCTTTCAACGCTGCCACTACCCAGGTACACACAGTCACCCCTGAGAATGATTAGCACTGATTCTTATAACCCCGTTTTGTAACTGATTCTGAGAGAGAATGGTGTAATCCTCCACAGGTGCTGCCATTTTTGGCACTGGGCATAGGGGTGGACGACATGTTCCTTCTGGCTCATTCTTTCACTGAGACTGGCTCCAACATCCCCTTCAAGGCATGAGACTTTCTTACACTCTAACCACAACTCGGCTGTGTTGATGATTCAACATCATATTGCAAATTTATTTATTTCATATAGACGGTGTGTTTACTCTGTTCTCTTTGCTACCTCTTTGTGTGTGTGTAGGAAAAGACTGGTGACTGTCTCAGAAGGACCGGCACTAGCGTGGCCCTCACCTCTATTAACAATATGATTGCCTTCTTCATGGCAGCCCTGGTGCCCATTCCTGCTCTACGGGCTTTCTCTCTGCAGGTATATCTAGGACTATGGGTGTACATGTGTGTATGAATTTGTCAGTAACAAACCTGGAAATATCTGCACCTTGTGATGGCTATTCAGTAGACTGCCAGGAGCAGTAGCACTCTGAAAAGGTCAATGAAGTGTAGGCATAATAAATGAGGCACTTCTTTTGTTAGTTTTTTTTTTTTTTTTTGCCATCCCTCTTTCTCCCTGTGTTTATGGCTGCTCCCCTTCTGTCTACCTAAAAACGAAGCCTGTCTCTCAGGTTCTTATAGAGAGTCAGGGAGAGAGATAGAGAAGAGAGAGCAATAGGATGAGTGAATACTCAGTATATCACCAAGCTGTCAACCCTCATTTCTCTGATCTCCCTAAGCGAGCGCTGGGTGGTCTTGCTCTTTAATGATATGGAGTATAATGTCTGTCACAGGCAGGCAGGTTGTGTGTGTGTTGGGTGTATGGGTTGGGGTGGGGTGTGGAGGGGTAGTACTGCTCAGGCTAGTTGTATCCTTGGGAGTCCCCTTTCACTAGCTTGTTGACTATGTTTGAAGCAAAAGGACGAAGGCGGGGGTAAAGTTGTTAGATTTAGGTCGCATAATTTACTTTCCAGGATTCAGTCTCAAGGCACTAAAACAGTAAGGGAGCTTAAATGCAAAGAGTATTTTTTATCAAGTTGAGACAGCGGCTAAGGAGTTTTGTTGTAAATGAAAGCTTAAATGAAAGCCAGGTCTTTCTTCTAATCACTCTTGTACTTTTCGCTGTCTCCAGGCTGCTGTTGTGGTGGTATTTAATTTTGCCATGGTCCTTCTCATCTTTCCTGCAATCCTGAGTCTGGATTTGCATAGACGCAAGTACAAAAGACTGGACATCCTCTGTTGCTTCTACAGGTAGCCGTCACCGACTGCTCTATACTAACTCAGTATAGTGAGCTATGTGGTCTGATGTATTTAAAGATGTTTTTATTGCTTAATCTTAAAATGTCAAGGGTTACACTTCATTGTTGTTTTTTTATCCACCTCCTGCACAGCCCATGTTCCTCTCGAGTAATCCAGATCCAGAGTCAGGAGTTTTCTGATGCCAATGATAACCACACTCATGTCCATGGCCCAGCCACCCCCACTTTTTCTGGTTCTACAATTACTACCAGTACCCACATCACCACCACAGTGCAGGCATTCACGCAGTGTGATGCTGCTGGTCAGCACATTGTCACCATTTTGCCCCCAACATCTCAGATCTCAACCAGCCCTCCCTCTGTGATGCTGTCATCCCCAGACCCCAGGCCAGCTGCCGATCCTTACGGCTCCCAGCTATTCATGTCCTCCAGCTCTACCCGAGACCTGCTTGCGCAAGCAGAGGAGCCTCGACTGGCACGTGACTGTGTGCCTCTGCCCTTTTTGCAGTGGAACCTGCCCCGTTTTGCTCGAGAGAAGTATGCGCCACTGCTACTGAAGCCTGAGACGAAGACAGTGGTGGTGGTGGTATTTGTGGCACTGCTCAGTCTTAGCCTCTATGGTACCACCATGGTCCACGATGGCCTCTACTTGACGGATATTGTGCCCAGGGACACAAAGGAGTATGATTTCATTTCAGCCCAGTTCAAGTACTTCTCTTTCTACAACATGTACTTAGTCACAATGGATGGCTTCGATTATGCCCACTCTCAACGTGAGCTCCTGCAGCTTCACAATGCATTCAACTCGGTCAAGTACATCGTGAGAGACAGTAATCAAAAATTACCCCGCATGTGGCTCCACTACTTCCATGACTGGCTCAGAGGTAAGAACTCATCTCATTGATGGTATCATTTAAGCACACACAGAAAATGCTTTTGGGAGTCATTTTTTTATGATAATGACATGTGTTAATGAGACAATGACAAATTAATTCCATGATTTAAAGGGACTAAGATCTATCCAATTCTAGATTGTGTATTTCGGCTCACGTGAAAGTGAAATTATGTAAGACTACAGGTAGAGGAAAGAGTTCAGTGAGAGTTCAAGCTTTGGTGTAATTTTCCCTCTGGCCTTAGGGAGGAAGATCAGGAAGGGTCAGAGGTTATCTCTGCCTGCTTATGACCTCTCCACCTGGCCTTCAACTAGAAAAAGTTAAATAAATTGGATGGTGAACTCAGAGCTGGGGCACAAATGCTGGTTTAGAGTCAAAAGAAAAAATGTATTTTGAAAGGCAGTGGGAACTGGAGGCAGTTCAAAGGGTCCTTCTTTCTGCCTCTGCCTGTCCCCCTACATGGTTTCCTTACTTGTGTGGAGATCTCTGTAATTAAAGAATGGTTAAGGAAACTGTTTTTCAGCTGTTGCCAGACTTTGTAATTTGAAGGGCATGAAAGACTGTCGCTGGTTGTTTTTTCAGCTTCCACACACTCTCCAATTTGAGGGATTTTATTTTACATGTCTGTGTGTATGGATTGTTGTTAACCCATTTAATTCTGCTAAAAAAGTTTGTTTGATGCCTGTTTCAAGTTTCTGTTAATAATCTAAGCACATATTGGAAAAGCATTAGCAATTGTTTAAATGCAGGCTAATGCATTATATTTTCTTTTTAATAGGACTACAAGCTGCATTTGATGCTGACTGGGAAGCAGGCAGAATCACCTATGAGAGTTACCGCAATGGTACTGAGGATGGAGTATTAGCTTACAAACTCCTCATTCAGACTGGCTCTAAGAAAGAGCCATTCAATTACAGCCAGGTATGTGGTTAAGCATTTGTCTAATATGTCAATTAAGGTGCAGAGGCCAATATTCATTCAGACTCTTTTCTCTCGTAGCTAATATCTCGCCGCCTGGTAGATAATGATGGTCTGATCCCCCAAGAAGTCTTCTACATTTACCTGACTGTGTGGGTCAGTAATGATCCTCTAGGCTATGCTGCATCACAGGCCAATTTCTATCCCCATCCTCACGAGTGGATTCATGACAAATATGATACCACTGGAGAGAACCTACGTAGTAAGTGTCCTTCTTAAACTCTCTCACTTTGTCTCTCTCTCTCGCTCTCTCTCTCCAATTTAGCTTTATGTGGAGGAAGACTATCTATATTCTATATCTGTGCTCATGTCTTAACGCCTGGTCTTTTTCTCCCAGTTCCAGCTGCTGAGCCTCTGGAGTTTGCCCAGTTCCCCTTCTACCTGAATGGTCTTCGGCAGGCTTCAGACTTCATTGAAGCCATTGAGAGTGTGCGCTCCATCTGTGAAGAATTTATGCGCAAAGGCATCCCAAACTACCCCAACGGATACCCATTCCTTTTCTGGGAGCAGTATATTGGCCTCCGCCACTGGTTCCTGTTGTCTGTCAGTGTGGTGCTGGCCTGCACCTTCTTAGTGTGTGCCATCCTTTTGCTCAACCCATGGACAGCAGGCATTATTGTAAGTCCATTTTTCCTCTTTGCTTGCTTATGCCTACTGCCACAGGATGAGCCTTGTTAGAAAGTTAGCATAGAGTGATATGGAAATGGGGGTGGGTTTACATGTTAGGTGGTCGGGCTCTTTGTCCAACAGCTCTGGAATTGGTGGTATGCTACAGATTTAATGAGACTGTCTTTCTTAATTTCTTACTCAGGTTTTTATCTTGGCTATGATGACAATAGAGCTGTTTGGCATCATGGGTCTGATCGGTATCAAGTTGAGTGCCATCCCTGTGGTTATCCTTATTGCCTCTGTTGGCATTGGAGTGGAGTTCACTGTGCATGTTGCACTGGTAAGGAGTGTTTTTCCAATTATCATTATTTAGCTTCAAATCTCAGAGTTTATTTTTAAACAAGAAGGCAGGATATACACAGTGGATCTTATCTGTTTTACTTCCTGTGTTTGCAGGCCTTCTTGACTGCCATCGGGGACCGAAACACACGCTCAGGAGTGGCTCTGGAGCACATGTTTGCACCTGTGATGGATGGTGCCATCTCCACACTACTTGGAGTGCTTATGCTGGCTGGCTCAGAGTTTGACTTCATCATGAGGTGAGTACTTGACAGTCGACCACATGCTACTGACCATATGCTTTTGAGATTGGCCCACTTACTCACACATACTGAGAAATGTCAAGGGTTGTGGATGCTTGTTTTTGTGTTTTTTTACCCCCAGATTATTGTAAGTATTGCAGTTTTTATGTATTTGTGTAAGAAGGAACACATGTTGTGTTGCTGTTTAGGGTTAGATCAAGAGGGACAAGTGTTTCACTCATCATCTGGTCTTGTCACTCTTGCTTCAGAAGTTAAGGCCACCCTTAGCAGTACTTTTAGTGTTGTTTCATCACAAGAACAAATGTAGAAAACATCAAGGGTGTGTAACAGCTGCTTGTAAACACATAAATACCCTCTGGGTGGTAACACACACATTCTCAACTTTTCTCTTGGAGAGTATGTCAAATGTCCAATCATCCGGTTGAGAGCTTCTATGCCTAAAGAGGTCACCACATAAGAGGGGTGTTTGCCCAATCCATCAATGGGTTCAACTGTTCAGGAATGCCTCAACCAAAATTCAGAAAGCCTCGGAGCACTGCCTCCAGCCTACTATTTTCCCTGCCTCACTCAAATGTCTAGCTCAAAAAAAAAAGAGCAAATCACAGTGTTTTTCTGCTGAATCTGGGCTCTGCTGGATCCTGACCACAACCTTGAGAGCAACCTCGAGTAGACCCAAAACATAAAAATGGCCTAGTTAGAGAAAAAGTGCAACAGAGAAGAAGTACATTAACAAAAAAATCTAAATACCCCCAAGGTGGCTTCTTGGCACCACAAGTATTCAGACATTCTCCAAGAGTTTGAATGAAGTCAGATGGTGAAATAATTTTTTTTCTTTTCCCTCTTTAACCTAAACATTGAGACAAAGTGGAGGTGGAGAAGAGGAAGAGCAGTGTAGCCTGGTTATTTGGGAAGGGGGGGGGGGTATTTCCTTTTAGGACACTGGTAAAGTAGAATGAGTTGGGGGGCAGGGTAGTTGGAGCAAACCATTTGGAGGGTGCAGCATGCCAGCATTAGGGCATTCACAATGGGAGGTCCTGTTTAGATGGAGGGGGAGAGAAAGGGTGGAGGAGAGTAAGCAGGCCCTCTAGCTTGGGAGCAGCATAAATATGGTCCTGTAAACATCTAATGGCGGTGGGACACTGAATAAACACCAGAACAAGCTCAGCAGCCCCTCTCAGAAGGAGCCACCCCTTCCAACCCCTGACTCGGAATGGAAAAGATTACAGTTTATATAAACAACAGAATTCCTAACACTAGGTCTACTCTGGAGGTCTTACCCAAGTGGGGCCCATGGATGGTTTCTCACTTTTTTTCTTTTACTTTTTCTTCCTGTGTATTTTTTTTTTCAGCTTTAATCAATTACACACAACTTTCAGAAAGTTGACTTAGTAAAATAAACAATTATATGTTTTCCCCAGTCTTCTCATGTATACAGGAAAGGGGAGTCAGAAAGTCTCACACAAACAGAAGGTATACTTCAGTACAGCCTGAAACAATTGGATTTTAAAACTTCCAACCAGTGTACTGTCATGGAATACTACAAGCATTTTGAAAAGATCAATTTCCTTACTCCTCGTGGGTAATCAGATCACAAGTGGACAGCACTAAATACACATGCGAACAGGGTTAAATGTGTTTGCAGTGGAAGATGCATTGTGATCCATCAAGTCAACCACATTCCTGGGGTAGTCTGGGATGTATGTAATGACCGGTATATGTCACACATAACATGTAAAACATTTTTAGTGTAAAGCAAATGTGTCCCGATGCTACCAGGAAGTAACGAAGGACAAATTTACTGTCCTTGAATATGTCATTCCCTTAGCTGGAAAAAGACATCATTGTGAGGCTTTTTGGAAATCATGCTGAAGGGTGGAGCGGCACTAGTCATCTTAACTTTCATTCATTTGTAGATTATCTTAGCAGACCACCAATGTACATTAAATATGATCTGTGGGATATTTCTGCCTGAGAATAAATGCAGCAGAGATTCATATGCTTTTAAAACAACATATATGCATATAAAATACAGATGATGAAGGAAAAAATATCACAAAACTTCAAAATATTCACATTTTGTTGCTTTGAAGGCAGCAATGAAGACACACACAAAAAATATGGATATATTTTTCTAGTTGTAAAGATAAATACATAAAAAAGAAATCAGATAGGCGCCAGCCTCCCTGCGAGCCTAATTAGGAATAAGCGGCTTAGAAAATCAATGGATGAATGAAAACAGAATCACAAATAATTAAATCATGTCCCCCTGCGTCACTATTTTTTGATTACAGCCATAACTGCTTTTCTACCAACTTTGCCCATGTATGCTGTACCACGATTCTTTACAGAATTGTTCAAGGTCAGTCAAATTGGATAGTGATTGTTGGTGGACTGCCATCTTCAAGTCACTCCACAGATTTTTAGGGTTTGGGGTTTCAGTCAGGATATGCACCTTTTTCTGTTTCAGTTGTTCTGTGGTCAACTTCGGGTCATTGTCATGTTTAAAGGTGAACCTTCTCCCTAGGGACGGCCTGACCTGGGAAGGGTCCTAGTAGTACGGAGCATTTTACTCTTCTTGATTATGGATTTCACTTTATCCCTGAAATCGTCTGACAGTTCCTTGCTACCTATAGTTCATTGTTGGCGGGCTGCGAAACAACAAAATGTGAATGTTTTGAGGGGGTGATTTTTTTCTGTACCCCCTGTATAATGACCTTTCTGTCTGAAAATAAATGAAATAAATGGAAGCCTTGCATTATAAATGTGCGACAACCTTCCCACGATGGAAATGATGCATGAAACGTGATCACAAATCATGTGTTCATAATACCTGTGTACCTCAGCTGTCCACTTGTGACGTGATCATCCCAAAGGAAACTCAATAACGCTGCCACGTTACCGGTAAAACAGCAGATTTATTATTAACAGAACTGAAACCCAGAACTAAAGGCTCATAAAGCATTGCTTTGACCCACACAGAATAAAAAGCACAATCTAACTCAGGTAGGCAGATAAATGTTTGCCAAGCAAAACACCAAACAATGAAGGGAACATGGAACACGAACATGTTAAACGCATTAATTAAACTAACAAGACAGGTGATACAAATGAACGTGGAAATTAGCAAGTAAAAGAAGGTGACAAGAAACCCTTTCCTGATTTCGCTTTGGCCCATAGACAGGAAATGGAGGGGAGACTTATTTATTTATTTCCTCCAGGGCTGAAGTTTATTCAGCTGTCTAAGGAGCCGCACTACTCTTATAACACTAGCCTAGAACACCTATAAAAAGATTTATCTATCAGGAGCTCCGCTGTTATAAAAACAAACAAAAGATATAAAGTAGATGAAAATTAGTGAGGAGATGTCTGTTTGCGAGTCCTTAGCTAGCTAAGAAAATCTTTAGATTCATAGGAAGAGGCAGGTGAGTGGACAGCAGCATCCACTCTAAACCTTGAATGCTCTTACCAGATGTTCTTGAGGTTAACTTGTTTAGTCCAGTTGTGTTGGGTGAGACTATAAGATGTTGGCTTTGTGTGGCAGGGTTTGTTAAAGGGAACACTTTCAAGTCCTCAAATCCACATCCTTATTTTTCCAGACCCTGTTTTTCTCTTTCCTACCTCCAGATATCTGAACCACAGCTAGAACAGTTACATTGTCTATGTATGTTTGGCTTTTAACTGAAGCACTCTCTAATTTTCTCATGCTCTCTTTCTTGTGGTGAGGGCGAGCCTTCTTTTGGTGCCACGAGCTGAAACCCAGAGACATAAATTCTTGTAGCTCTGCAGCCCATAATGACTGCCTGTGCATTAGCACGCCAGCCAGGGCACACAGCACAATGGCAGCAGGTCTCCTTCGAGCCTCATTCACCTTGCCTAGACCAACACCCCTGTAGGGCTTTAAACCTCATCACCAAGTGGGGAGGTTTTATAACCTTATAACCACTAAACCTGCATCCAGTCCCTTCCAGGCCATGTAGCTGTCCTTGGCTTGGAGGGATAGAATGGTATTACTGCCAGCTTTAATGTGTTTGTAAAGGAACCACTTCATCAATTACATCCAGGGTTATCATGAACCAGCTGTACTCAGAGTAAGAAAACAGTCAGTGCTAAAATTCTGGGACCAGTTGGAGACCACTGGAATCATTGTCTTTGACTTTTGAATCTTGGGCTTACTGTTTTAATGGCAGACCTGAATTCAAAAGTGTACATAGGAGGAAGAATGATTTGAAATGGGGAGATCTAAGGGTTGTTGTCCTGCCCAGCATAAATACAGATGTAGCTTGTTCAAGGCGAAATGGTAACTCAGTGAAATGGAATAATAAATTTGTTGAGAGGAAAGTTACATTAGCAGCAGCTTGATGGTCATGAAAGAAAGGGAGTCAATAAGAGTATGCTACGAGAATGAGAGCAAGCTTTTTGGAATGAGGTGAGTGTTTCTGACGTGTAGAATCCACACACTAATGTAAACACACTTATTCTGGAAGTGCCAGTGCAGTGGTGATAGATGAGGGTTCCCAGAGGGAGTATAAGAGTGTGCTTGCGCCAAAGATGGAGCATAGGAATTTCTCTCTAGCTTTGTCAGTTTTCCCGAGGGGAAGACATGGCAAGAGGAAATGGTGGGAGAAGAAGTTAAAGGGCAGCAACATAGAACTTAGAACCCACTGTTTTATGTTGTTGTTTTATTGAAAGACAAAAAAAAAATGAAAAATTAGTTTGCATATGCTTTGTTTTTTGTTAAATAAAATCCTACTTTTGTTTCCACCAAAGGTACTTTTTTGCAGTGCTGGCCATTTTGACACTGTTGGGAATTCTAAATGGCCTGGTATTGCTGCCTGTTCTGCTATCAATCATGGGTCCTCCGGCCGAAGTCCTTCTTGCCAACAATATCAGCAGTGTCTCCAGTCCCTCACCCGAGCCCATGCCCAGAATTATGAACAACCATGGCTACTATGCTGGGCACATCCCCAGAGCACCACAACAAGCCTTCACTGAGGTCTCAGACTCTGAATACTACTCTGAAACAACCAACACATCTGGGATTGGTGAAGAGGACTACAAGCAGTGTGACAGAAATGCCTACATAGCCACACCTACGCAGCTGCCAACTTCACACATACTGGTGGAGGCCAGCAAGAACCCATCTTTTCCTAAGCTAACAGTAAGTTTCTTCTATTGCATAAAGTTGATAAAGTGGTAACACTGCTGCCTTCAAGTTTTACTGCCTGTTACTTGTCATCACCATGCTGACATCTTATATTTCCTAGGTGGTAAAACCTTATAGTGAAATTCCTTCTGCAACAAGTCAAAAAGATCCAACCAGTGAGGCAACGCACAATACAGTAAATTCCATCAGTTCCCAGATCACAGGGTGGGATGGCAAGCTGGAGTACCAGGGATCTATGCGACACCCTTTACCCAATAACAGTACATATTCTCATGAGAGGACTACTTACTGCGGTCCTAGGCAAGGCAGAGGGCCACAGCAGAACAGGACTAAAACTTTGGCCCATGGTGGAAATACACTGCAGCAGCCAAGCAACACTGTCACCATGGTTACGGCCACTGCCTCTGTAACCGTGTCAGTGCACCCCAATCTGCCGGGGTCATATCAGGGTACCATGCATGAAGTCTTTGAGGACAGCATGTCAGACTCTTTTGAGAACTCTAAGAGGACTTCACAAACTTACGGGAGAGCTAATCAGCCTTCCAAGAGAGACTCTTTGCAGCTTCAAGATCTGGAATCCCTAGATAACAACCAGCATCAAGCTAAACAGGGTCTAGGTAAGGTAACCTTTGCATATCAATAATGTCAAGTTATACTGTATTTAATCAAGTAAAAATGATGTAAACCCATTAAAAAAAGTGACCAAAGGTTTTAATTCTGTTTCCATACTCTGTGTGTGTTGCAGGTGGTGCATGGACCCAAACAGCCAAAGATTGCTAGACAGCACACATTGCTACCCACACAATCCCACAAACCCTTTTGTCTGGAATTTATCTCTGGCTGTTTTGGGAGGTCCATATGCTCTATCTATCCTGGACTGTACATAAACCTCACAGATAAGAGGATTTATTTTTAAAATATATG
>JAQMYF010000022.1:4185036-4204843 GCA_030014195.1 Neosilurus mollespiculum
ATATACACACACACACTTATTGAGGGGAAAACTATTTAAAAGAGTACTGTATCACTTGTGTATTCTCTTATGTAAAAGTCTGATATATAAGAGGATTCATGGGCTTTGTTTCCTCCTTTGTAATGATTAAGAAATGTGTTCTATGTAAAAATTCAGAGAAGTTAAATATTAGGTTATTGAAAATGAAAGGTCAGTGTTCTTTTTTTTGCTGCTATACATCATATATGATGAGACGATTTGCCTTGAATATGCGTAGTACCCCCTCCTCAATGCAAGCTGTAACATTACTTTAACATGTTCTTACACTGCAAAATTCATCAGCTTATTCCCAGATAACACTACATTCATATGGATTCATTTGGCAAACTCTTGTGTTCAAAGGGACTTAGAAGAGAGACAGTAGTCAGTTTAGGCAGGTTGAGACTTTTGGGGTCTTGCTCAGAGACCCAGCAGTGGATGTCTAGCAGTGTTGGGATTTTAACTCACAACCTTATAGCCCCTAACACAGAACTTTACCCACTTAAGCCAGAGTGTTTTCTGATAGTGTCTTGTCTTTGATTGCACTGTGACATGTAGAGCCGTAAAAAGATATCCCGTCTGTCTTTTTAAAAAGCATAATTCATTAATTTGAAATATTTATCCCGACCCTTATATTTTATTGACAGCAACCACTGTGCTTTTGCTATTTTACATATATTTGAAAACTATATTTTACATTGGTGTAGCACAATGATGACAAATGACACAATTTTCTTTCTCTAGTTCTGACCTTGACTCCAAAGGTTCGTGTATCTATAGTACGTTACAGTTCTCACTCAAACATCAAGTCTACAGGATCACATGACATTCACGACCTATGCAGTTGGTACACTTGAATACCTTAAGGGGCATCAAGATAAAGATTTTTTTTTTTTTTTTAAATATCTATATATTATTAGCTATACAGTGAACAAGCCTCACATTTGGTACAATTCTCCTGCTAAAGCTATGAGAGAGCAGGTCAATTATACTGAATGTCCCCCAAATGTTATTCTGAAAGAAAATATTATTTAAGAAATAAGGGAGGTCTGATTTTTGTTTGTTTATTTGTTTGCTTATCTGTTTTTGGCTACTTTAGCAGTAATACATAGCTGAAGTCCTGTGCAATGGCGGATTTGGTTGTTCTCCTGTAGGCTTTTCCAGCTAGGCCAGTGTATCACTTATAAAGCTCATTCAAGCCAGTATTCCTTCTTTTCTGTCTCTTGGATTTTGAGTTTTTCAATACTGGTCACAACACTGCCAGATTAAACCCAGGGAAACATTCGATTAAAGTGGCAGCTTTTTTTTTTTATTTTGTGACAGAACTAGAAAAAGAACAATATGAAGCTACTGAATCTAAAAGACAAAAATAACACCAATAAAAACGACACAAGATCAAGCAAGCGATTCACAGTATACATGTACGTGAAGTACATGCATGGTGAGATAGCAAAAAGGAAAGACTAGGGGATGGGGGTCCTGTACATCTATTTGAAATGTATGTCATGCCATATGAATTATTTATATAAAAAGTTTTATTTTTGTAGTTTGTACAGATGTTAGTCACTAGACTGATGTTATATTTTTAAAGAGTAAATATATTACAAATGCAAAAAGATATATATATATATATTATATAATTATATCTATTTGTTGCTTTTTTGGGGGGGGGGGGTAAAATTGGTTGGAGTAGAGGTTTTCTTTTCTTTTTTTTTTTAATTTGCTGTTAGATGAGAAGAAATTCTGTTTGGAAAATGAAGGATGGGTGTGTGGTTGTTGCTGTCCACCTTGTGTTGACGTTCTTGCCTTTCTTCTTCATCTAAAGATTTATACAATATCTATTTGTTGTCTAAAACACTGACTTCCATGTGCAAGAAAAAAAAGCACACAACATTTGTGTGTCCATTTCCCTTTACCCTTAATAAGAATTCAACTAACAAAATAAATGTTAAAAATCAACTCGAATGTGGTTCTTTATTTTGTGATTATTATTATATTATTGTTTATAATAGATATATTTATATATTTACCGAATTTCCTTGTTTCTAAAAGAAAACAAAAAAGCTTTTGTTTCAATAGAAAAAAGCTGAAAAAAGCTTTTGTTTCAATAGAAATAAAGATTAAATTGGTCAGAAAGAGTCTAGTCACTGTTCATGTTGTACATGACTTATGGGTGAAAACAGCTAGATTTTTAATGGAAAATCTACATAGTTGTACAGATGCCTATTTTCAGTTTTCATCAGTTTTTTAGCAGTTTATTTCTGTTCTGAGAAATGAAGGCAATTCCTTACAAGAAACTGCCAAGAACCTGAAAATATACAACAGTGTGTACTCCTCCCTTCACCAAACAGTGCACATTGGTCCTTACCAGGATAGAAAAAGAAGTCTGAAACCCCAGTGCACAATTGAGCAAGTGTAGATGCCTAACTGGTCCTCGATTGGCAACTTCATTACATGGTACCCGAAAACACCAGTCTCAGACTTCAACAGTGAAGAGGCGCAAAGAAAAATCCATATTTGAAACCGGACAATAAAAGGAAAAGATTAAGAGCACAGACATTGGATTATAGAGCCCGTAAGGGGACACAGTAGAAAAATAAAATGAAATATTGTTTTGGTTTCTTGCACGAGAAACTATTGAGTGCGCACAAGAAAGTATAAGCTATGTATTTAAATCAAATGTTATGATATATGTTAACCTTGGACTTGCCTATACGACATTGTAGCCTATAATGACGTAATGTTATCTCTGAACGACACTTAAAGTGGGTTTTGAAGTCTTGTGGTCTGTTTCGGCGCAGGGGATACAACAGCCTTGATCAGTCATCTGATCACCTGATGATATAATGGTGACGCCAGACAAGCAAAGCTGCACTATCTTTATAGGCGAGTCCAAGGTTAAAATACAAACCAATTAAGTCACGTATTTCCATTTATACACTTTGTCGTGCGCACGTGATACATTCTCATGCACACCAGATAGTTTGTTGTTCGCACGCAATACTTTCTCGTGCCAATTTTTTTTCTTCTTCTTCTGTGTCCCCTTACGGGCTCCGTATTGGACAGAGGAAAAGTGAAATACGATTTATAAGGTGGATAATAAAAAAAAGATGCTGGAGGAGAGCTTGATGGCACCTGTCAAGCATGGTGGGGGAAATGTGATAGTCTGAGGGTGCTTTGGCAGTAGTAAAATGGGAGATCTGTACATGGTAAAAGGGACCTTAAATAGCTAAAAATGGCATCTCTCCATTTTGCACCTCCATGCTATACCCTGTGGACTGTTCTTGAATGGAGTCACTTTCCTCCTAGAACAGGACAATGACCCAAACTAGGCAAGAACTATTTAGAGAAGATGCAGTCAGCTGATATTCTGTCAATAATGGAGCGGCCAGCAGAGTCACCGGATCTCAACCCGATTGAGCTGTTGTGGGAGCAGCTTGACCATATGGTATGGAAGAATTGCCTATCACCCAGTCCAGCTTGGGGCTTCGGAAAGCATGGGGTGAAATTTCTTCATCTTACCTCAACAAATTGATAGCTAGAATAAGAAAGATCTACAAGGCTGTAATAGCAGCAAATGGAGGATTTTAGACAAAAGCAAGGGCATAATGATTATTTCAAGAAAAAAATATTACTTGTAACCTTGTTGATGTACTCACTTTGTTGATGTTTTTCATGTTTGCTGATGTGAGAGAACATGCTGCTCAGGTGCAGTGGGGAATGTGTTGTGCAGGGTGTAACAACCCAGCTTCACATTTCCCATTCGATTGTTATGAGTCCTGAGGCGAGAGTCCCGTGTGCACTGAGCCCACCTATGCAGATAAAAGGCGTGCACTGTAAATTCCTCCACCTCCCACATCATTGCCTCATATGTCTGAATCTGATAGGTCTCTGGATTCTCAAGTATCTGTTATGGTTCTGCAGTTTGTGTGCTCGAAATAACATCATATGCCCTGGCACAAATCGAATCGTATTTGTAAGCTACAATCTTTTATCATACACGATGGGAAAAATTACAGCCAAACAAGTCACAATAGTCTTGATTTTGGGCTTGACAACACAGCTATTTGTGAATCTCCCTTCAGAATTCTTTCTACCAAAGTGCTGTTCAGTGCTTGATGGGTCAGAATGTCGTTAGAATTTCCTTTAGCAGTCCCTCCCTTCCAGCTGCAAAGATTATAATAATGCTCTCAGATGAAACAGGTTAAAGCAGTGTGTACAGCAGGGTGCTGTAGTTCTATACAGGTATGTTTATGTAACAGCGTCTAAACTGTAACAGTGTGAGGTAAAGGTGTGACCTTAGGGCTTTTTACACTGGAGGTATCAAACTCTTTCTCACCTTGTTGCTGTTGGTGGTGTTGAGGACAGTTGACTCTAAAAGTCCTACTCCACCATTATTAACGAAAACTTGAAACACAACTCTGACTGTCCAACTGCTCCATGATGCATGGAGAGAATCGAAAGAAATTTGCCCGCATTATACAACATGACAATGCCAACATGACTGCAGGGTCAGGTTTTTTCACATTTCGACCCGAATGCCTACTCATGACGTCACAGTCATGAAATTTCAAAGTGGCACTCCTTCACTTTTATTGACCGGAATCGCTCAAAACTTTGCAGGCTTAAACATTTTCAAACCGGAAACAGAATTATTGGCATTACCAGCTATGCTGAACGCGTCACAGATATACTTCCAACGTGTAGCTCAATTGAGCTTGTTTTAACATGGGAATCCATGTAATATGACAAGATACATTTTTTGTTGTTGTATCTCTTTCAAAAAAGAGAAAAAACACAGGATTGTGAGGGAATGTTTATAGCTATTATAACATAAGTGATGACTCGAGCTAACTTCCGCCTATCCATTATCTATACCACTTATCTGTCAGGGTCACAGGGAAAGCTGGAGCCAATCCCAGCTGACTTTGTGCGAGAAGCGGGGTACACTTTGAACAGGTCACCAATCAATTTTAAGTAGCCAGCTGACCTAATCCGCGTATACAATTTCCTCCAGGACAAATAAAGTATTCCGATTCTGATATCTTTGGACTAAGGGAGTCCCATTCGAGTCCCAAAACCTTCTGCTGTGAGACAGTGCTAACTATTGAGTCCCCCATGTCTGACACATACCACAACATTAAACATAAACATAAAAAAATTCATAAAAAAGTTGACGGAATTTTAAGAAGTTAATATTTGGCAAATTGCTGATAACAGGAAACATTTCATCATGAGCTGTTAAATTAATTAACTATGGCGTGGCATCACACCAACCTATTACTGATTATTTTCTTTTGTTCAACTTTTGGTTTTTGACCATTAATAGGGGCAGCATAATAGCACAGTGGTTAGCATGTCCATCTCACAGCAAGAAGGTCCCGGGTTTGATTCCCGGGCTCGGGCATTTCTGTGTGCATGTTCTCCCCGTGCTTGCATGGGTTTCCTCCTGCAGTCCAAAAACTTGCACAGTAGGCTAACTGGCTGTTCCAATTCACCCCTAGGTGTGAGAGTGAATGTGAATGGTTGTATGAGTGTTGGCCCTGCAATGGCCTGGCGAGCTGTTCAGGGTGTACCCCGCCTCCGCCTGGAGTTGATTGAGATAGGCGCCAGCCTCCCTGCGACTGTAATTAGGATTAAGTGGCTTAGAAAATTAATGAATAAATGAATTTATTCAAACACTCCCTTTTAGAAAAGATTTTAAAATTATTTTTAAATGACAAAATTGATACTGCTTATATGAGCTTCAGGAATATTCATTCATTCATTTTCTGAACCGCTTAATTCTGAAAGGATCGTGGGGAGGTTGGAGCCTATCTCAGCCAACTGTGGGTGAAGGCAGGGTACATCACGGGACCAACACACCGCCATTCACACTCTAGGGGCAATTTGGAACAACCAATTAGCCTACTGTGCATGTACCGAGAGTACCCAGAGGGAACCCACACAAGCACAGGAAGAAAATGCAAACTCCACACATGCAAACGCCTTCGCCAAGCTGGGGCCTCAAACAAGGGACCCTCTTGCTGTGAGGTGAACCTGCTAGCAACTACTCCACCATACTACTCCACCGTGCCACCACTTTAAGAATATCATATATGTAAAAGAAATTGTGAGTAGTCCATGCATAACAGTGTAATTTTTTCCCCATGAAAGCCGTGTATATACTGTATATATAGAGCATTTTTAATTAATAAAAATAATTGATATGATATTTTATTTTATCTAAATTTAACTGAAGATTCCTGTATATTTGCACCTTGTAAGCTTTTGAACCCTAAACGTAACACTAACCTTGAAATGTCCCTTGATATTGCTCTGTTCGGTATAGTGCCATAGTGGTTAGCACGTCTGCTTCACAGCAAGAAGGTCCTGTTGAGGTTGTACCCCCTGCCTTCGCCCAGTGTCGCCCCTTGACAGTTATAGTAGGATTAAGCGGTTTGGCAAATGAGTGAGTGAGAATGGTTACGCACAAAATACAGAATCACCAAAAAATACGGCTTCAGCAACTTCCCACTAGGCTTCATAAGAATCACTCTAATCGGGGCGAGATCAGGCTTGAGATTGGAAGACGGGAAGTGAGTATAGCAGAAGTGTGGGTGTGAGTCTGAAGGAGGTGAGTGAGATGGGGAGTGAGGTTGAGTGAGCGTGTGGGTAAAGTGGAAAAATAGAGCACGGCATCTGGCACCCAGTGAAAGACGCTCTAAATAACGTAAATAGAGCACTGGCATCTGGCATCTTTAACAACTGATCACTGCATGTAGGTGGCAGGAATCAGGGGCAAAGCAAGTGCTAAAGAAAGAAGTGTGTGTGTGTGGGTGAATGTGCGGGGTGTACGAAGACAAAATCAGAGCGAGATCAAAAGAGTCAACACATGATCTGTTGTGCTTCTTGGGTGGTCAACAAGATGAGTGTTCTAGAGTTGCTGAGATTCAGTACAATGGGCATGTGTGTATTTTTATAGACTGGCAATGTTTTTTACATTTTCTGTTGACTGAGGAAAAAGATTACAGGGTTTTTTGTTTGTTTGTTTGTTTGTATGCATTTTTGGTTGTTGTTTTCCTCACTGACCCAATGGTTTGGTTTGAAAAAATTGAAGGGAACTTTCAATTATTATTTGGGCATGGAGCCTTTCTTATGCCACATACAAGTGTTATAGCAATATTTCTGAAGTTTATGTTACAGTCTTTTTGGAAAATTGCACATCGTCTTTGCAAGACCACGGAAAAGGCGGAGTGAATATGCAACTGTCGTACGGTGAAATGTAGTCATCAAAGAAACGCCTGAAGTCTGGATCCACGCAAATGAACTCAGTGTTGATGGAATAGTCTTTACCATGTTGCATATTTCAGCTCTGAGCTATACATCCAAAGACCCCTAATCACAATCAATCCCACAATCAATATTTATACAACTTGCTTCAAATTAACAAATGTGTTTGCAATCTCCCATCTCTCCTCCTCTAAAGCAGGAACAATATGAATTCTCAGACAGGCCCCTTGCTGCGTAAACATGTTTAAATAAACAGGAACCCACAGAATGCCTGTTTAATTGATTCATTCTGGCCCTGTGTTGTTTGCAGAGGGGCCCAAATGTGCGCTTGTAATTGCAAACCCGCTGTTAAGAAGTGGTATGCTTGGTTAAGACAGTAATGGCTTGAATGCCAGTTATGTTGGGGTTCTGCTTTGGACCTTTCCACGGGCTGCTGCCTACAAATTGAGCGCTACAGCAGCTCAATGCACGTAGATTCTAAAGAAAAATAGGTAATAATCATAAGGTGTTGTGCACTGTATGGCTGTCTGGTTTAAAAGTTTTTCTTTCTCCCAGATTATAATTAAACACATGCAAGTGGTGATAAAACGTAATGAAGGGGAGAGGAGACTGGCAAAGCTGTTTCATGTGGCCAAGCGCAACATGTTGAGGGGCGTTGAGAGTGGGGCCACATGTGTCCTCGGGTGCTCTGAGTTTCAGTTTTTGCCCATATATGGGTGCTGGAAGCCGTATAAAAATGTAGACTCAGGACTGTGACATTAGCTTAAGTTGTATTCTACAGTTTGGAAGTACCATGGCAGTGGAAGTGAGAAGAATCATGTCTCATGGTTAATAAAGGGAAGAAGCAGTATGGCAGTCTGGGAGTGAGTGGCAGTAACTACAAGACCTTTATCACTGTAGTTATTTAGCAGTCCTGCAAGATGCACAAAGGTCATGCTAAAATAAAATGGTGCATAAAAGAAATTAACCACCAGGTGGTGCTATTCAGGTATATGTAAAAAAAAACAGCTCCTTGATTTTTTTTTTATTTACACTGCATGAGTGAATACAAACACTTATCAAACAATAACAACAAAAACAACTGAATTCCTGAGGCAACATTCATCCATGTGTGTCCATCTCAGCCGACTCTTGGTGAGTGCTGGGTACACCCTGGACAGCTCACCAGGCCATCATAGGGCCAACACACACACACAACCATTCACACTCACACTCACACTCACACTTAAAGGTGACTTGGAACAGCCAATTAGTCTACTGTGCATGTTTTTGTACTGTAGGAGGAAACCGGAGTACCTGGAGGAAACCCACCCAAGCACGGGAAGAACATGTAAACTCCACACAGAAACGCCTGAGCCCGGAAATCAAACCCAGGGCCTTCTTGCTGTGTGGTGAACATGCTAACCACTGCGTCCTTGAGGTGACACCAAGGCCAAAATTTATAGTCATTGAGGTGGTTATATAGAGTTTATATAGAGTGGCATATTTTAACCCAAGGTTACATTTTGTTGGCAATTTGCAGAAGGTAACAGCATTTTGAGGTCACCAAGTCTCCATGACCATGATTAGACTTCATGACAATAAAATATTAGGAAAGTGTGCCTGAAAAAAAAAAAAAAAGCTCTTTCTTTCATCTAACCACAAATGTAAGTGGATGGACATAGCTGGACACTGCTGGAATTAATTAGAACCGGGTTCTATGTTCAGATCAGACAAAAACAGAATGGTTTGACAAACACTTAAAATGGGCTTGGGTTAAACAGAAGATGTGTGGGTAAAGAAGATTTGGTTATGCATGAAGAAAAGAACCCACTGTTTAGCATGGAGGAACTGAAATGTTGTGGAGTCAGATTTTTCTGCAGAGGCCATGGAAACTGTGATAGGTTACATGACATCACGCACTCCATGAAGCATCAGGTGTTTTTAAAATGAAAACTCGGCTGCCTCTGCCAAAGAAGCTACAACTTCATGGTTGAATACTCTGGTGCGATTATAATCCAAATGATCATGATCCAGGGTTTTTTTTTTTTTTTTGTAGCTTAAAAATGGCATTAATTTAGCCTAGGACACATTAACTGTCATTAATTTTAATGTTTTCAATTTAAATTTAATTAATTATCTCATACAGTTAAGCCTCACATAAAAACCGGAAGTAACCCAACATTAATTCAACAGTTCATTAATTGAAACCCTGAACAGGACGCCAGTCTATAGCAGAGCTAACACAGACATAAACAACCATTCACACTCACACCTATGGACAATTTAGAGTAGGCAGTTGACTAATATGTTGGCGCACCCAAAGGAAACCCACGCAAACACAGGCCGCACATGCAAACTTCACATAGAAAAGAGATTCAAATGCCCAAACTTTTACCCTGTAAGTGACAGAGCTAGTCACTGAGCCCCCCAGTACTCATTAATTCTCACCCAAATCCATCACCATTGCAGAATAAATCAAACATCCCTTTTAGAAATACTCACAGTTATTTTACTGTGCATACAAAAATAGTGATGTGACATACTCTAAGGCTGAGGCTCGCCCATGGGAGCACCACTCGTCTCTGCTTCATGTGTTAAAAAAGTTTGCTCTGCTCAGTAACACAGCTGCTGAGAAACCTGAAAGAGCTCTGTTTATAGGAAGCACCGGACATAGCAGGTTATCGTAAGTTCTTAGGCGAGCGCAGGCTCTCTAAGATGGTTATTAATGCAGGAGTAAATGACATACACCTTCATTAGTCAGAGGATACTAAGGGTAACTCTACAGAGTGTGGAAATTTCTGAAGGCAATGTCCGATGCTGTAATATGCTCTGACCCCATCAGAATATGGTGCGGCGATGTACTTTACAGCAGGCTATGGTCACTGGACTGCTGGATGTCCAAGTGGTGCTCTGAAAACAATGTTGGCTTCATATATAATTTGAGTATTTTTAAGGGCAAACCTGGCCTGATATGGCGGGACAGTACCCATCCCACTCAAGGAGGTTCGGTTCTATTTTCTTGTAGAATAGCACACAGACTTAGTAGAGAAGAAGTTAATCGGTGACTATCCAGAGCCAAGGCCAGAGAGCAGACTAACAGGCTAATCTGAGCGTCCGTCACTCAAGGTCAAGTTCTGACTGTGTATGTTCCACAAACTAAATAAAAATGTAGAAACAATCAGAGTTTGCTTTAGTAATGTTATTAACACACATCTGATCTAATGATCAGATTGGTGAATGTTAGATTGCTTATTTGTAAAGCAATGATTGTTAATAAAATCATTAATGATCAGGCATTTAGTGTAATGTGTTAAAAAGAAACATGGATTAAATCCATTAAGTATCTAACATTTAATGAAGCTAGTCCTCCTGGATGCAGTTATACATCAACCTCATTTAACTGGTAGAGGTGTGGCATTGCAGTTATACTGATAATCTAGGCCTTATACAAAATGTTTACAGTCTCCCAGGGCTGTATATGAGATCCCAGCTTAACCCTATCCAGGATTCATTCCCGGCGATAGGGCAATAGATCGCTAGATATATACATACATACATACATTTTATATATGTATATATATATATATATATATATATATATATATATATATATATACACACACACACACACACACACACACACACACACACATATATATATATATATAGTATAAGGAAAAAAAGAGGATGATGAGTGGGCAACCACGAAACAGGCTTGTCGGGATGAAATTGTAGTCCTTTTTTCCTCATACCATATATTTAGCACTACTTCGATGTATTGAGCACTGTCTTACGGAAAATCCACTCAGGATTTATATATATATATATATATATATATATATATATATATATATATATATAAAGAAATAAATACATACAGACATATATATATAAATATATATATGTATATATATATATATATATATACATACATACATACATACATATACACACATATATTTATACATATACATATGTACATATATACACGCAAGTTTTAAGCACCCTGTTTTTTTGTATAAACTTTAGATTTTTATTTTATAATTTGTATATTAGCAAGGTAGTACAAAAAACACTTTAGATTTCCAAACATTTGTTTTCCAGCAAAAAATGAAATCTTACCTAAAACATTTTGTACAGTATGTCAATAAAGAAGTGTATTACGTATAAGAGACCACTTTTCAGACATAAATATAATGAAGGCTGCTGTAATTTACATGCAAACAAAGACTCAAGTGTGACAGTCAACATTTCCAGGAGAACTGTGGCTGGTTCTGTAAGACCTGGTAGATACTATACACAAAGGAATGGTGTAGAACAAAGATGCCTTTTATATTTATTTAAATATAAATAATGATATTAAGTGGGGTTTTTTTTGTAATAACTTGCTAATATACAAGTTATAAAATATACAAGGGTGCCTACACCTATATATATATATGTGTGTGTGTGTGTGTGTGTGTGTGTGTGTGTGTGTGTGTGTGTGTGTGTGTGTGTGTGTGTGTGTGAGGTATAGATATAGATCTAGATATCAGCAAGAGTCAGTCCAGTGGGTGAGCCTCTTTTCTGAACTTCACATCCTGTCCAAGAAAACACACAGATGGATTTCCTATTAAATACTTTTAAGATACATTGAGGGAATGCCCTTTTAAATGAAGCAAGCCATAGACTTAGAGCCCGACAAGGAGCATATTAAAAAAGTAAGCATGGATATCCCAAGCACTGACTGTGAATAAAAATCAAGAATCCTCTGGCTCAGTACATGGTCCATGCCAGGCCAAATAAAGGCAGTCTGTGTCAGAAGTCCTACAAATAGCAATGAAACTGGCCATTCATTTGTGTATTTAATAAACCACTGCTTCGGTGAGTAGCTGTGGTCGCACACCTGTGTTGACAAGTGCGCTATCCATTCGCTGTTTTAGAAATGGTCATTAACAGTACTGCCTAACAAGTAGGAGTGCTGCCAATGCCTGCTACATATCAACCGCCCGTAACACCAAACACTGCCAAATGTAGGACGCACCCCATTCCTTCACACAAAACAGCTCAAAAGAGAATACAGTAGATGAATTCATTCACATTAAAATGCATTTTTCATTGAGATACATGAAGGTGCTACGGTGTGTGTGTGCAAGAGAAGCAAACGGAATATTTGCTAATTATTTCTGTCTTTGGTCGCTAACTGCACTTTTCAGTTTGAAGTTTTGTTCGGTTTCACTTTCTTTCACGTTAAGGCCAAATAATCATGGGCAGTAGGATGCTGGTTACATTTTTCAGATGTGCTAGGAATTAAATTACAATAGAACTCCCCAGAAACCCTGATTTAAGCAGTCTGACTGCCCCCTAAAGGCTAGAAAAGCATGTTACATACTTGGAAATGTATTAAAGAAACACAAGAATTTCCATTTCTGGAAATACTGTGTGATGTGACTGTGGGAGAAAACCAGAGCACCTAGAGGAAACCCATACAAACACAACATCCACACAGAAATGTCCTTGCTGAGCAGAGATCAAACCCAGGAGCTTTTCAGTATGAGATGGAAGTGCTGACTACTACGACATCACGCCACCCCTGAATATAAATATAAACATAAAAAATACACAGAAGTGAAGTTCGAAGAGATTTAATTTCCTGCAAACTGGGATGCTTGTGTCACAGACAGCAGCATGGTCACATTATCAGAGTTTATTTATAGAAAGTTATTTTAATATGATGACATATGTGTAGTAGTTTGTTCCATTGTTCCCAGTCCACTTTTTCCTTTTTCTCTAAATGTCTGCCCTGTCCTCACAGGCAAGTTCCTGATCAACCACAAAAAGGTCACCCAATATAACAGGATGTCTGTCTCTGTATTAGCTCTGCCATAGACTGGCTTCCTCTCAGCTGGGATTGCATCCAGTTTCCGATCATGATGGATAAGAGATAAAGAATTTATCCCCAAGTGGTCTTCAAGAAGTTTGAGACACAATAAAGTTGGTAAGGGAAAAAACCCTAACTGGATTGGAGGTAAACTGGTCTGAGGAATCACATTTTCTTTTGCATCATCTGAAAAGCTGGGTACATGATATGGACAGATGAGTGTATCACTTTCGTGGGTAAGAGATGGCAACAGGATGGACTATGGGAAGAAAGCAGTGTAATCTTTTAAATTTCTTTTCCTCATCTAGTCAGGTTTATTACTAACGGCCAAGCCAGGGTTTGTGCCATAACTGTGAGTTGCAAAGTAAACTCACAGATTGGGGGCAGCCATAGCCTAATGGATAGCGAAGCAGCTTTGGGACCAAAAGGTCGCTGATTCGATTCCCAAACCAGCAGGAAAAATGTGTGGCGATGGGGGGAAGTGAGCTGTACCTTCCTGTCCTCCACCTTCATGGCTGAAGTGTCTTTGAGCAAGGAACCTAACCCCCAACCCACCCTTCAGGTGCCCCAGTGCGTGTGTTCTCCCCATGCTTGCGTGGGTTTCCTCGTACGGTCCAAAAACATGCACAGTAGGCTAATTGACTGTTCCAAATTGCCCCTATGTGTGAGTGGTTGTGTGTGTGTGTTGGCCCTGCAATGGTCTGGTTAGCTGTTCAGGGTGTACCCTGCCTCCGCACAGTGTTGGCTGGACCCTAATAGCGTTAAGTTAGGTTAAAGTGAGGCTGGACCCTAATAGGGTTAAATTAGGGTTAGGTTTAGGGTTAGGGTTAAGTTAGCCTTTAGCAAAAAGTAGTATACTTGAAGTGTATTTTATTAAGTATACTTGAAAAATATTTTATTCTATTAGTATTGATGTACTTAGACTTTTCTTTATACTATTCAGTATAAACTGAGTATACCTGACTATACTATTCTGAAATACATAAAACATAGTATATGATAAGTAAACTTCAAGTATACTGTGTCAGTTTTAGTATAAAATTAGTATACTTTTAGTACACTTGAATAAACTACTTTTTGCTAAGTTAGGGTTAGGTGAGAGTGCCTAATGCCTGTTGCCAAGGCTGGGGCATTTTTGTGTGAAGTTTGCATGTCCTCCCCATGCTTGTGTGGGTTTCCTCCGGGCACTCCGGTTTCCTCCCACAGTCCAAAAACATGCACAGTAGGGTAATTGGATGTTCCAAATTGCCCCTAGGTGTGAGAGTGAATGGTTGTGTGTGTGTGTGTGTTGGCCCTGCGTTGGTCTGGTGAGCTGTCCAGGGTGTACCCACCCTCACCTAGAGTTGGCCAAGATGGGAGGCAGCCTCCTCGCAACCCTAATTAGGTTGAAGCGGCTTAGAAAATGAATGCTGAAAATGATATTTTGAAAAGGTCTTCATCAGCTATGTAAGCAAAGTGCTTCTAAAGCAGTAAAGCGTAGTTATGATACATGTTTTATATCTATACTGTATATGGTACCACAGCCCAGCAGCCTTGTTTTCTGTTGTCATTTTTGAGGTTTGTGAATTCATTGGATAAGGTATGCCAATGTTTTAAAGCAAAACGTTCTGCCTAGTTTATGTTCTTTCCAATTCAGGTGACCAGTGAAAGTTCTATTTGCGTCCTGTCTGACTGTTCCATTATAAACACACTGAATTGCTTTATGAATCGAATTGGCTGATTCACTTAAAAAGAATCAAGAAAGATTCATTCAGAAATTGCCCAACACTCCTGAACCAGGGACATTGAAAAAAGGTGGCAGTGGAAGGAGAAAGGGAACTTGCACAAAGAAGAAAAGAAAACAGAGGTTGCTGTGCCTGGTCAGACTCAGTGGGTGGTTCTGTCTATTTATTTAGTCTGTAAAGGTGATAGGAACCAACTGGAGCTTGCTGCCAATTCCCTGAGTTGAGAAAAATATTCATGCAGACAGACGGAATCCAGAGAGTGAATACAGTCAAACAGAGCCAGGGGCCAAGAGATACATAAATGCTCAGGGCTCACATGAAACATTACCACAGTTAAAAAATGCTAGTGAATCTCTCCATACCATACTTAAGGAAAAGTAGGACTGGGCATTTATGAGACAAAACTATTAGTAGAACCATGATCCAGTTAGAGAGGTTATGAATAATGTGTGTATATACACTGTATAATATAATACATTTATTCCTTTGCTGAACCGCTTAATCCTACTTAAGGCTGGAGCCTATCTCAGCCATTTTGAGCCTGTCAGTGGCCAAACCAAGCAGTTTTTTTTTTTACAAGGTTGTTTGAGCTGTAGGATTACAATGTATAGTCATTTTGCAGTTGTTCTGATACAATACTGGACCGATTTCCTCATTTTGGTTTCCAAATAGGAAAGAATAGGAACAAAATAGATGGGGAAAATAGGGCCCAAGTTAAAAATTCCTGAAGTTTTCCTTTAAAAGAATATAAAACACATGGTTTAAGTGCACACTGGATGAAAGATCACTATTCCAGCTTTCCAAAGCAAAATTCCCGATTTTTATTTTTTGCCTGATATTATTAATTTCTCTATCCACTCTGAACTTCTGCAGAACTTTTTTTGTCATAAATTACAGCCTAATGTAAAGCTGTAATTACTGTAATTGTACTGTATAGCAATGGTAACAGTACAAGAAAGAAATAGTCGTGCTATATTTGTAAATGATTTTTAGTTACTGACAGATGCTGCACATTTTGTATTGTTTACAGTTTTCACTGCACATGAAGCCTGTATATACTAGACTCCTCTGCACCATCTACTTTCATTTTCAAAAAAAAATCTGCATATTTCTTACACGCAACTACTCTCGTGTTGTCAATAGGAAGGCTACAAGCCATCCGTAAGCAGTATGCTCCAAGCGCAAGTACGCCAGAACGCTGAGGCTCCCCTCTATCCCAGCTGCAAAAGGTTATCATTAGGTTAGCATGCTAACAGAAGAGTCGACTTGCTCGGGGTAGTTCTAGACTTATTACACAAAAAGCATTTCAACATTTGGAATCGAACTGGATTATAAGCACGTACTTTTCTATATGTACTCTTCTAAATGTAGGCATTTTAAGAGACCTACTCTTAAAAACAGGCGTCGGGGAAGAAGTAGTGCTATGCAGCTAGGGGACAAGACTACCTTCTGATTTAACGATTTACCACGCAGAATCAAGAAAAAAGGTGAAAAGATTTTTATGGATTATTTTCCCATTTTAACGAATAATAATGTTTATGCCATCTGCTTCAAGGTGAGGTGGAAAACGAAACAGAAGCAAGAAAAAGCGTACTAAAGTGAAAGTTTTATGGAGTCTCCTGAAGCTCTCAGTACGTGTGAGCAGGTGCAGAGACGTGTAATGGCGTATCGTTAACTCTCTTCAATATTATATTTGAAACAATATTATAAACAATACGGAAACAATACAAGCAAACTAAAAGGAGATTTTTATAGCTTATATATTTTAACCATGACACTGAGGCAGGCCAGGTGAGCTCTGCGCTTCAAGCTTAGATAGCACTACCAGAAATTAAAGCAACACAAAAGTAAACTGCCTTCCATTAAGGTGTTTAAGTAAATACTATGGGAAACACAAGAAAAATCAAACTAAAATGACATCGTTATTACATATTCTTCCATTTTAAAGTGTGATAATGATGACATCGCTTACTTCAAGTGGCAATGACAAACTGTGAGTTTGTCATTTTGATTCAAGCATTATCCATTCGGAATAATTCGGTTTTTAATCCCAAAATAGTGGACCAATCTGATTGCTGTTCCTGTAGAGTATATAGTTTATTTTCAAATTAAAAATATTAAAGATTAAAATCTGAATTATGTAGCGTGCATTTTTATTCAGACTCCTTTTCTCTGATAACTCTACATAAAATCCAGTGCAATCAACTGCCTTCCGAAGTCACCTAGAAACCACATGTGTGTGATCTAATCTCAGTATAAACACAGTTGTTCTGTGAAGGCCTCAGTGGTTTGTTAGAAAACACTAGTGAACAAGCAGCATCCTGAAGCCCAAGGAATGGACTCTTCACAGAACAATGTTTAATCTGTCATCTGAAAACAAAACAAGTAAGGAACAACTTTTAATACCTACCATAAGGTATAACTGTCCACCTAAACTGACAGGCCAGGCAAGAAGAGCATTGATCAGAGAAGCAGACAAGAGGCCCATGGTAACTGTAGAGGAGCTGCAGAGATCCACAGCACTCAACAAATCTGGCCCTAATGGTACAGTGTCAAAAAGAAGCCATAGTTGAAAGAAAGCCATAAGAAGTCCGATTTGTAGTTTCCAAAAGCCATGTCAGGGACCCAGCAAGCATGTGGACGAAGGTGCTCTGGTCGGATGAGGCTAAATTTTAACTTTTTGGCCTAAATGCAAAATGCTATGTGTGGCAGAAAACTAACACTACACATCACCTTAAACACACCATTCACACTGTAAAACTTGGTGGTGGCAGCATGATGCTGCGGGATATTTCAAACCCCCTCACCCTTTACTCACTGTTTATTGGAAGTAATAAGTGATGAGATTTTGTGACATGCATTAACCCAAGCCGAGGCTGTCCTTTGTCACTGGCTCTGTTCATAATATTTATAGATAGAATTTCTAGGTGCAGCCAAGGCGTTGAGGGGTTCTGGTTTGGTTGCCATAGGATCTCATCTCTGCTTTCTGCAGATGACGTCCTTTTGGCTTCATCAAGCTGGGACCTTCAGCTTGTGTGAAGCTGCCAGGATGAGAATCAGCACCTCCAAGTCCAAGACAATGGTTCTCAGCAGGAAAAGGGTGGAATGCACCCTCCGGGTCTGGAATGAGGTCCTGCCCCAGAGGGGGAGTTTAAGTATTTTGGGGTCTTTTTCACGAGTGAGGGAAGGATGGAGCGGGAGATTGACAGACTGATCGGTGCAGCCTCTGCTGTAAAGTGGAGCTTGTACCAGTTTGTCGTGGTGAAGAGGGAGTTGAGCCGGAAGGCAAAGCTCTCAATTTACCAGTCGATTTACTTTCCTACCCTCACCTAAGGTCACGAGCTTTGGGTAGTGACTGAAAGAACAAGATCCCAAATACAGGTGGCTGAAATGAGCTTCCTTCACAGGCTGGCAGGGCTCTCCCTTAGAGATAGGGTCAGAAGTTCTGTAATCCGGGGGGAGCTCGGAGAAGAACTGCTGCTCCTCCACATTGAGAGGATCCAGTTGAGGTGGCTCAGGCATCTGATTAGAATGCCTCCCGTTCGCCTCCCTGGTGTGGTGTTTCGGACATGTCCAACCCAGAAGAGACACCGGAGCCAACCCAGAACACGCTTGGCCGGTCTGGGAACAGCTTAGCGTCCCCCTGGAAGAGATAGAGGAAGTGGCTGGGGAGATGGACGTCTGGACCTCACTGCTTAGGCTGCTGTGCCCCGCGACCCGACCCCGGAACAAGCGGAAGAAGATGAAGATGACATTAATCCATAACATATTCATTCACTGAGATCTTCTTTATTACAAATTTCCTGACTTTTCCAGAACCATCCTTGGATTCACTAAATTATATGACTTCTTCAGGACTAGAAATAGAATTTAAAATTTCCATGACTTTTTCATGACTGTTGGAACCCTGAGTATTTCTAAATTTGAAACAAATTTTGAAGCTTTGTGTCACCTTCTGTCCTGGATGCCAACACATCTATAAGAGCACCACATCCAGAAAAATGAGAGTGACATATTGCCAATACCTAATAGCCTACAATTTCCTGTTTGATGCCTTTAAACTCTGGAAGTAGGAGTAAGGACTATGACAAGATAGCAGAATGGGCAAACAGAAAATAGCACAGTTGATGTGAAATGATCAACAGCCCATTCATTACAGCACAAAATAAGTGGCGTAGAGATAGAGTTGCTGAGTGAAAGCATTTTGTTCAAAACACTACACAGGGTTGTCCAGCTTATGATGAGGATAAAGACTAAACAATAATCATGAAAGACTGAGCTCTGCTTATGACCACCAAAGAACCATTAATGATTTGCGCATTTGCGCCTGAATACGAAAAGAAAAAAAAAAAAAAAGATTGCATCCAATTTTTAGCTTTGCAGTAACATAGGAAAAAAGCACTGTGGTCTTAGAATATGGTTTGGAGGAGTGTGTCTGTATTTTAGGGGAATGGGTTTGTGGAATGCCACCCAGACAGTAGGGTAGTGTGTGTGTGTGTGTGTGTGTGTGTATGTGTGTGTTCAAGGGGGATGGGGTTGTTCTTGCAATAGAAGCAGTGGGACTAGTGGGCCTCACACAGAGACATAGGGCCACCCAGGTTCAGGCTGGTTTGTTTATTTTTGTCCTTTGGGGAAAAGCGTTCATGGAGAGCTGTTTAGTAGGTCTTTGATTTGTTGTGTCATCTTTTGCTTGCAGGGCATGTTGTAAACTTTTCTTGGAGCTTGTAATTTGGAATTGCATGTGTTCAGGGTCAAATAAAAAGGTACTGATGAGATGGCTTGGGTGGGGTTGGGGTGTTAATATTTGGCTCTTGACCACCACTCTATGGGAATATAGTCTTTCTTTTTGAGGCCATTTCACAGTTAAATACATCTTGTAAGGCACCTTGTATCTTCCTACATTATGGTAGTGGTTTGCATTTTGGTTTCATATTATATATACTGTATATAT
>JAQMYF010000022.1:4204943-4215543 GCA_030014195.1 Neosilurus mollespiculum
CATACACACACACACACACACACACACACACACAATAAAATAGACCAAATGGGTCCAGAAGCTTCTGCGAAAAGTAACATTTCACAATATGCTAATATAGAACAGGCATAGCAAGGCTGAAAGCCCCAGCTTCAGCGCGGCTATTAAAAACCAAATATCCAGTTTTGTAGGTCAAGGTCAATCACACACTAACTCATCCTAGCACTCATAATAGTGAGCCAGCATACCAAGTTTGGAAACCCCTGCTTCAGCATGCGGCAAGTAAACTGTGACGGACAGATGGACGGACAGAACCCATTCCAAAAACAAAACCTTGAAAATCACACGGAGCACCACTAAATTCATCATCACAAATTGTAAAGAATATGGCACCACAACAAACATGCCTAGACAGGGCTGTGCACCAGAGGAGGGCACCAAAACCAAGGCAGCTCTGAAGGAGCTGGAAATCTCCACTTCCGTATCTGGCCATAGGACCACTCTAAGCCGTACACTCCATTTTTGTGGCCACTCTTTCTTAAAGCCTTTTATAAAGTGAAATATAGAATTCACCAAAAGGCACATCAGAGAATCCTCAAACATGTGAAAGAAGCTCCTCTGTTCAGATAAGACTAATATTTAACTTTTGTTGCCGTCAAGGAGAATGCTGTCTGGCACAAACCCAACAGCTCTCATCACCCCAAAAACACCCCCCCACACTGAAGCATGGTGGGGGCAGTGTCATGTTGTGGGGATGTTCTTCATTGTCAAGAACTGGGAAAATTGTCAGAATTGAGGAATGGACGGTGAGAAATACAAAGTCCTGAAGAAGAGAAAGTCTAAAAAGAGCTGGAGCAGTTTTTCCTTTGAAGGACAGACAAAAACCCAGTTGCTCGATGTACCATGCACATGGAGACATAGCCAAAGAGACTTGCAGCTGTAACTGCTGCAAACGGTGGCTCGACTGACACCCCATATCCATTTTAATTCCAGGTTGTAGGGCAACAAATTTGGAAAAATACCAATAGGGTAAATACTTTTGCAAGGCACTGCAAATATATGCTTACTGAAGAGAGGGTGTGTATTGTACCTGTCTGCATAACGTAAGGTATTCAGAGTGTAATCACAAGAGGTCATACCAGGTGAGATCATCGCAATCTGAAAGAGACACAGAAGCTTGATTTGATAGGTGATCCTCTCTTTGACCTGTCAGTAAATAAACCCTTTCTGCAGCAGCTGTAGATATAGTACTCAGTGTTAAGTGATTACATTCATTTAACATCAACTTTTGCATTAATACACAATAACTAACAATTAAGAAACTTGGATCGGACTTCTTATAGTCATTGACTTAATAAACAGTCACTGCATTTATCTTTGGTGAATATTTAAATATGTGACTATTTGTCAACTGTTGCCCTTGTTAATGTAATGAATTTCTTCAACAACAACCATGAATTAATGTGGCATTATTATTATTTTTTTCACATCAGCTAAAGCAGTAGGTTTTAAGCCTTACATATAAGGCATTTATTATTATTTTTTTAACCACAGACATTCTAATGCCTATTATACAAAACTTGACTAGTAATCTTTTTTTGCACTCTATTCAGTGCTGATTACCATGCAGGTTCTAGAGTTCTCGCCTATGAAGGAGTCTCGGAGAACCTGGGTGAGCTTACTCATCCGGAAGGGGATGTGTTCACTCTTCTGTCCCAGAGATCGGATGCATTCCTGGGAATCAGATACATTTACTTGGCATCAGAAAGACGACAAACAGGGACACACAACATGCATTCCCAGAACTCTTCCATGTTAACTACAAAAACATACACCAATAACAGAACACTTAAAGAAAATAAAAGCAAAGTTATGCCATATCTTAAACATTTCCATGTGTGCTGTTTTCAAATGTTAAAGCTCTTAAAATGAAACGATTCATTTGTAATTTATGAATCTCTCGAGTTGCATGGTGGTGCAGTGGTTAGCACACCCGCCTCACAGCAAGAAGGCCTGGGTTCCTTTCCTGGGCTCGGGCGTTTCCGTGTGGAGTTGATGTTCTCCCTGTGCTTGTGTGGGTTTCGTCCGGGTACTCCGGTGTTCTCCCACATTCCAAAAACATGCACATTAGCTGACTGGATAACTACATAAATGAGCAAGTGTGACATACAAGTAACTAAAACCAATAATTCAATACATTTACCTTAGGTACTTTCCATTACACTACCACCAGAAACGATGCATTTACTGCCTAAGTGAGCCTTGCAAAAACCATACAGTAAAGTACAATACAGTACCTTCAAAGCCAGAAGACTGCGATTGATCTCTGCCGTCTCTATCAGAGTCTGCCGATCATTGGTGCTGACATCTGTGCCTCGCTCATTCCCTGCCAGGTCCACCAGAGAAAACTTCCCATGAAGCAGTGTGTGCCGCCTCAAGATTATCTGCAGGACAGCATGGGAACGGGACGAGTTGGCGTTGGCAAACGTCTGGCCAGATGTTCTAGAACAGACAAGACGAGTCACCCCAATAAGCCAAGGGCAAAATATTCTCAACTTAATTCATAAAACCCTAGTGTTTATAGGAATCTGTCCAAGGTAACAGAGTGAGAGAAAACAGAAGAGAGAGCAGGCATGGTGGAAGGGTGGAGAAGAGTGGCTGGAGAGATTTCATGATGGAAGGGTTTTTAAGGTTTTAAGGCTTTATAGTTTGGAAGTGGTAGCATTGGCAAAAAGACAGGAGGCAGAGCTGGAAATGGTAGAGATGAAGATGCTGCAATTTGTTCAGGGAGTGACACAACAAAGAGAACAGAATTAGAAACAACCAGGAATGAGGGACAGCACAGGTAGGAGTGTTTAGGGATAAAGCGAGAGAGGACAGATTCAGATGGTTTGGGCATGTGTAGAGAAGGGATGACGAGAGTGTAATGGTAGAAGAATGATGAGGATGATGCTGCCTGGTAGAAGAGGAAGGCCAAAGAGATTTGGCATGCTGGTGGTTGGTGTGAGTGAGAGGGATCCATGGGTGTTAATAGGTGGAAAAGAAATTGACTGAAAAAAAGATTTGTGAAGCTGGAGGCGAAGGCAGGGCAAAACAGGTGACAGTTGTGACAGAGAATCATGCAAAAATATTGATATATATATATATATATAATATTGATATGTAATAAACAGAAAATCTAAAGAAATTACTTAAAACAGAAACATGAGTATTGCTTACATACACTTTTTGTATTAAATCTAATGAGAGACAAGTGAATGTTTAAGTAAGGGGAACTTTTAAATTGACGGAAATTCGTTTCTCGGTCCGCGTGCTAACACCCATGAAGGTATGCACAGTACAGAGCAAGATGGAGAAGGATGATCTCCTGTGGCGACCTCTAACAGGAACAGCTGAAAGAAGTTGTTCCATCCTAATAGGAAACACTCATTTACTTTAATCCAGCTGGAAATACTGACTGGTTAAAGGATCAGGTTGAGAAGCAGGAAACACTGATATTATACCCATTTTCAGACTTTTTTCTTTTCAGACACCAGTGAAGCACCAAAGTATGATTCCAGGATGCCACTTAGCCACCTCACCCTAAAACGCTGAGTTGAGTGCGCATGCTGAATGTCCTCTTCGGCTTCCTCCTCATATATATGGTCTTACCATTCTCTGTACCTACCCTGCTCTGATAGGCTCCCCTTCTGAAGCCCTTGCAATTCACTGCATCACACTAGTGTAAACCACCCCCACCCCAGAAAAACGTGAAACCCTTGTGTATGTGGCTAGCTCAAATACTCCAGAGTCAAAAACTAAAACAAGCTCGTTATTTGACACTCTGGCTTTGTCCAACACAGCTACTCAACATTTATGGGTCAAAAAGTACAAAAAGCAAAAATATCTCTCCTTAAAAAGGTTTGATTAATTTGTAAGTATTTTACAATGCATGTCTGAATAAGTGTATACACCTGCATGCAGTCCCCTTCTCAATCATTTTTATAACATCCTCAACAGATGAGACAGGTATTTCTTGCAGGCCAACAACCTGAACCTGCTGGTTTTCATCTTCTAGCACACGCAGTTTCATTTTCTTATTCAGCAAGTCAAAAACCTGAAAACACAAGACGTTCAATCAGTTGACTCTATACGTATGACTCTTTAGATTGGAAACTAGCAAGACAGCAAATAATTTGCTATGACTGGGGATTAAAAGACTTGTACAGTTACAGTACTCATAGAAGATATCAGCCAACTATAATTTAACCTTTAAAATAACTCCATGCATTAAATCCTGTTTACACACACCTTGCCATTGTAGATCTCAAAAAAGGTCACATACGAACACACGTCAGCATATCTTTTCTGCTGCAGAAGGCTAAACACATCCTGTGCTGTAAGGGTATGCAGATAAATTAATTAAAAGATAGCTTGCTGTAAAAAAACAAAAATGTGTCCCGTCCCAGCAAAGTGGGTGTTAAATTGGAAATTATTGAATACTCTGTTGAACTTTAAACGTGATTTTCCCCAAAGATGTATGTTAAAAACACTGAAAATTCCTGGCAGGTTTTGGTTACTTGTGCCAAATTCTAAAACTCCATGCTAGAAAAATTTTAAAGCTTACGATATCAGCAAACAAAATGGTACCAATATCTCAAAATTAATAACTTCTGACTTAATACCCACTTTGCTGTGATGGGTCAAAGACATTAGTATGTGAGACTGTTAAACATTTACAAGTCACCTGCCAAGGCATAGATTCCTTTAGAGCTGTTCTGAGCCTTTCCTGAGAAGTCTCCACCCATTGTCTATAAATTATGATAAAAAAAAAAAAGAAGAAAAAAAAACTTCAATGACAATTTCACCTTTCTACGTTCAGGCCTAATTAACAAGACTGACACTATACCTACATGTGTCTTTCCACTTCCAGTCTGACCATATGCAAAACACGTTGCCATTCCACCCTCAAAAATAGTCTTAACCAAAGGTTTGGCAGTGAACCTGAAAACAAATAATACAAAAGGCCATTCGAAACCATCTAAAATTACAGTTTGCAAATGGCCACAACATGAATGTGGGACAGAAACGCAAGTAATTAGTGAGCGATCAGCAATCAGATCACGATAGAGGTAGTTATAATTTGTTCGAAATGAAAAATGGCCTAAGAAGGAACTGAGTATCGCATTACATCACAATCTTACTGTGGACAGCAGCAGGTGATGGATGAGAAAAACCTGGTAATAAGTGTGAAAAAAACTTGAGCTTTATGAATCCAAATATGAGATACACCGCGGACAAATTATATTGAAAAGGTGGACAAAATGTGTGGGACAAAATATGTGGCACAAAATCAAAATAAATACTGGTGCTCATAAACCTGTGTTGGGAGTGGTGTGCATTATGGGTAGCTGATGAGCCCAAACTGGCCACAGGTGTGCACAAGAGTGTATGAGTTCCCCCTGGCACCGCAGAGTCTGTAAAGACTTATAAACATGCATGCTTGCATGTTGTGTCATGTTCTTTTGTCTCAAAACATTTTAATCATGTAATATACATAGAATTATATTTATGATGTCTGCAAAGTGTCAGAAAATTTTTAAATAAAATTTCAAAAGCCCAGGGATGGTCAATCTTCTCCACAAAGGGCTGTTGCGGGTGCAGATTTTCCACTTAACCAACCAGTAGCAACACCTTCCAAAATAAAATCGAGGCACATACACCATATTTTAATAGCCATTAACTTTTACTAATGTATTTGTGATGCAATAAAGTTATAGATTTAATTATAAATATATTTCAGAGGGATCTACTTTTGCTCTCTTTCGTTTGATGCACTGTGATGACTGTAGTGCGGTAACCGCACAACACTACAGCATAAGCTGCTGTCTACATACCCCAAAATGGCAGCCGTGAAGTCCGAGTCTTATTTCTCGGCACGGAAGCAGGCAAGGTGACCTGAATGCTATTGAAAGCCAACACATCCTGAAAATGTTACTGCTGATGGTCAAAACACCTTAAATTTACATAACTACCAATAATTTTTTTCTGATATTTGTAATTGAAAAATATAAAAAAAAGGCTATGCATACATGAAATTTGGAAAAGAAAAAAAAAAGGGTTTAGAATGAAATGCACACCTTGGAAAAGATTATTTAGATTCCCCCCATTTCTTTTGGATGCTATTTGGGTATAACTTTCAACAGTAGAGTCTGGCTTCAGGTTTTGTCACATGCAAACAACAGGATACATGATCCAGTCACTTTCTGTGGTTCAGTGGTTCACACAGGTGTAAGGTGTGGCTGCTGCTTGGTTGACATGAAAATCCAAACCGGCCCTTTGTGGATAAGAGTGCACACCCCTAATGTCAACCTCACTACCAACCAATATCACAGTAGATGGTGTATGCATCCCTCTAAACCAGAACCATATTTATTTTATTTATTTATTTTTTTTTTAAAATAATAATCTAGTTACCTATAAACTAAATCATTGCTGGCATTTTCATCAAATGAGTAATCAAAGTGGAAGGTCTGGTTGTCAAGGTACTTGGTGAGATCAACTTTCTGCTTGGGTTCATGGAACAGAAGGAGACCATTTCCAGGGATCGTCACCACATCAATCTCTTTCTTAGCCACTTCTGAACAAATCAAATCAACACGGCCAAAGTCATAAACGCTTACATTAAAAGAGAGTTAACTGTACAATATCTCAGTCTCATCTCTAATCTTGGCAAAAAAAAAAAAAAAAAATTAGCATACCTTTTTTATTTAGTGGCCGCTTGCGAACACACACACAGATTCTGTGAAGCTCAACCTTAAACACACAAATGTTTATGGTTTATTAAGAAAAAAAATCACTACTTACAATAAATACACACACCACTGCATTGACAGTGTCTTTTAATTGAAGGCATTTCGACAGTTTGCGCTGCTAATCTACTTACAGGATCGTTCAAAGACAATGGAACTTTCTCCACAGTCTCCCGATACTCTTCGATCATCTTGTAGAACTGCTTGTTGGGGCGGTTCAGATCTCCAAACTAAAGATAACGACAAACATGAAAAGGTGGCATTGCTTTCCATAAAACTTAGCTTTTCAAAAATATACTGCATACCTTCCCTTTCTTGGTCTGGGTTTCTGTCTTTTTGGTGGACGTAGACAGCCTTTTGCTTGTAAGTTTATTTACTTCTGGAACTCGTGAAAGGCGCTGGTCTAAAATAAGTAAGTAAGTAAGCAAGCCAGTAAATAAACAAGTATGTAAGATATAAAGTATTACTAATGAAATTGATTAGGTTTGTTAATGGCAACTAAATACACCGGTGGAAAACCCCTGAAAAAAAACAATGCTATTACAATTATGTGCTGTAATCAAGTCTAAAGGTGGTACAACAAAATATTAGACCAGATTAAATAAAAACAAATTCTCATCAGAACTTTTTGAAAACCTAAATGCGGCACGTTTTTTTTTTTGTTTTTTTTTTTTTAAATAGAGAAATGGGTGACTGTTGAAGCCTAAAACAGCTTTTAAAGCTAAATGTAGTTAAAGTGACTGAAGCTATACAACACACCGGAGATTAGCAGTCTTTTACACGTACATTTAACATGTATTAAACTGAAAACCTGTCTAGAGAACAGCCGCCTTGCAGTTCCAAAAATCTTTAGAAAATATAACTATTTCAAACAGAACTAAACCAAATCACACATTAAAAAAAAAAGTTAAAATTGATGTGGTGCCTGTTTCCTGGTGCGGGCGCTGACGAAAAACTGGGAATGTTTTTTTTGTTTGTTTGTTTTTTTAAAATAAAATCCAGCCTTACCCAAAATAAGGACACCATCTGATCATTTCATTTTCTGACTTACTCAAAACACTACATAATACAGAAACCACACTGAATTAAATATCTATTTAATTTATCCAGAACAACTAATACAAACATGAAAATCAAATGCACTCAGCATACTTAGAGTGGGTGCAGGAGCACATTTTAAGGCTTCACTTTCTGACATGGCTTCACTGGCAGGAAGCAAAGAAGGGGAAAACTGTCTTCTTGAAAAGCTTGGTAATCCTGTCATAACAAAGAAAATGTTTTGTTTTACAGAAATCCATCATCAATCTTTTCTAAACACAAAGTGGTAAAAGTTGCATTTTGTTTTCAATTACTTAAAGCAGTCCATGTTTCAATGATAAAAATGAACAAAACCACAATTTTATAATTCCATCAAATAATGGACAAAATTTTATAAATAAACTTGAGATTTTACTTTAAATTTCTTTTGTAATCGATAGATCAGAGGCTGAATTAAGGAATCATGAATCATAATTTTTAGGAACCTAGCATCGCCATCATCCACAGATAATGTAGATTTACAGTCACGCAGACCAAAGTATGCGAGTGGCATGGCATGAAAAATTATCACAGATTCCTGTAAAACAAGTCACAAAATTTTTATTTGATTTAAGTGTCTGATGTAAATAACAAATGGATGATCTGAACTGTCCTACTATTATGAAAATATATAAAATAAAAATACAAATGACTGCAATAGGTAAACATTTGACCATGTGATAGGGGCCTGAAGCTTGTAACATAAGTCACACACTTTTTTGTGACAATGTCTTTAATCAGAATATGTAGTCTCTTAAACTGTAGTATGCATTTCCTGCCTAATATTATAGTTTGGGGTCTAAATTAGATTATGTGAGAGATATTTTTAACGCTTGATCAAGTCAATGATCATGACTACATGAGTTTTATTTTAATGGCTGAGGGCTCTGCAGTAAACATACATCAGACATGAGAAAAAATTTTTCTATGATAAAAGCAGAACCAAAGTTTATTTTTCTCTAAAACTTGTGTCATAAGTTACAAGGAATTACTCTTCTACTGTCCCTGAAAAGTGTACAGCAGTTTTGTGTACTATAAATTGCAGAGGATTACACACATTCTCTAAATAGTCAAACAATGCAAAAGGGTCATGTGTCTAGTGTGTAGTGTGTGTGAAGAACACAGGTGGCTAATAGCAAAATGCACTAATACAATTTCTTCACTCTCTCTCTCACACACACACACACACACACCTTGAAGTAATGGCTAATTATAAAAACAAAAAATTTGTCTATGAACAACCTTAAAAATCTAGCTTTTTTCCCCCCCAACGTGTCCTCAATAAACACATTACAGGGAACATATCCCTGAACGATGGTGTTGAAGTTGTAGAACATTTTAAAGGGAAAAAAAATGAAGAAAAATAACTGTGTAAAAATGTACACGGCTGGCGTGTAAGTGAAACCCGATGCCTAATTTGGCCAAAGCTGGAATTCTTTAGCATTACAGACGGAAGCAGTATTTGCAGAAGGCCCTTTGACCTTCTAGTGGAAGTGATTTAGGTGGTAATGAAATCTGAGTGCAAATGGTCAGCTGGACAGCAGTGAAAAGCATGATAGACACAGGCATAAAAGGTGACATGCCTTGGCTGCCCACTTGTGATGTGACAAAGTGTAAACAGGGCCTTAAAGGGAAGTTAAATCCAAACTTAATAAAAGAAACATGGACCCAAGTACGGCATTTCCAGTTATTATCCTTGAAAAATTTCTGATAGAGACACCAATAATGAGCTGCTCTCGCATGCGGATGTAAGTGGAATAAATAAACTCTTGTTCTTTCGTCCCTAAGGTAAATGTTTTGGAAAACTGTGTTTGGTGGTATCTGTCAATCTACAGTATCTACAGTTTAAGCTCTGATTGGTAATGTTGTGAAAGTTCGGTTCACTCTGCCCACTCAGTCACTTTCTGCTTGTTACTCATTTTGCTGGCTTTCACTGACCTTACATGGTTGCTTGCCACTCAGTGCTTCCTGTGTGTGAGCGCCCCTTTAGTCCATTTTGACACAACATTGTCAATATCAACGCTCCAGCTCTTCAAATAAGTTATGATCAAGCACGTAACGGCCTAACTAGCAAGGATGGAGACAGGTTAAGATAACTATATTCGACACCACAAGGGAATGACTTGATTTGATTGGTCTGCTACCTCGGAATCATAAATCATTATTCCGAATCAATATTACAGACCCCCAGTTTGTCATGGGCATTTGAGCAGGCAGCAACGTCATTATCATGCTTTAAAATGCAAAAATAAACCATAGATATCTTGTTCCAGTTGGGTTTGCTTGCGTTTCCCATATCATATAAAACGAAACACCTAGAGGTAACACTGTTTTCTTTTGTTTCAACTGCAGAGTGGGGGGTGAATATGCTTAGTTTGTTAATTTTAGATTGTTTTGGCCAAAAAGCCATTTTCAGCTAACCATAGTGTCATAAATATGATTTCTGGTGCCAAAAATGGAACATTTAAACATCATTCCGTAAATATATGCAATATCAGCTTTCTGGGTTACTCCCTTATAGAATTATAAGCCTCTGAAGTTGGAGAGGCAAAAATACAAAACAAACAAACAATGGTTTTGGTTATTATGACCAAATAATTTCTAAACTATGAGGAATTGAAAGCTAATCTTTTGCATGGTGGGCAGAATAGTTATGGAAGTTCAAATGAACTGCAAGTAAAAATCTGGATTTATATATATATACACAATATATTTAGCTCTACTTCGACGTATCGAGCACTGTTCCACGGAAA
>JAQMYF010000022.1:4221431-4232632 GCA_030014195.1 Neosilurus mollespiculum
TTTTTGTTTTGCACTTTGAAAATGTATTTGTGTTTTTTGAAAATGTATTTTTGTTTTGCACTTCCCGGCCACCGTAAAAAATAAGTCTATTTATATATTATAACCTAAACCCAAATTCCCAGATTTCCCCTCACAACTCTGGGTTGCCAAATCTTTAATATTTTAAATGCTGTCGGTTTCAAACTTGTTAGTCATTTCAAATGAAATCAGAATACACCCTGCAGTAGAAATCCTTTAACAAGTGATGCACACCACTTGTTATACTTGAGTTGGTGGCTCCATCGCAATTACCACTTGTACATTTGACTTTTGTGGTCCAAACGTTTTCTCAAAAATGTTTACACCATTCTTTGAGATGTTGCTGCAAAGGACGTTCTTGTGAACAAACTTTTCAAACATTTTGAAAGTACCGTACTTGTCATGCACTCTTTTAACTCTTGTGTGCGCCATTGTACCAAGTTTCCTTCTCAAGGTGACGAAAGCAGTCATGTGGCACTCGGTGAAAGTGAACAATTATGTTGAGAGGAATATAATTTGAAATTGTTTATTTCTCAAGTAATTGATGTTAATTAGGAAGTAAATGGAAAATTACAATCAATTAACATGTTATAATGTAAATATAAGCAAATATACTGTAGGTGTATTACAGGGAATCGTGAAAGATTTTCAATATTTGTTGGGATTGGCTACACCAAATGTCCTATTATTTTAAAGATAATTAACTGCTGACTTATAAATAAACTAAATAAATAAACTTCACTGTTTGAGCAACCACACTCATTTTGTTGTGACACAGTATAAAAGTACAGTACTCCTCATATAGAAAGATGTAGGTCCAAATAGAGGACAAAAAATACAAAATTTGAGTGTTGGTCCTTGGCACAAATTCTACAAGTCCCTGTACTGTACTGGAGAGAGGAATACCTTTGCTCTTTAGCTGTTCCTTTAATCATTTGATGAAGGAGAGCACCATTATGTTTGTGAGAATTACATCTTTTTTTATACACTCAAATTTAAGATTAGAGGTGAAAAATGATCATTCGGAATAACTTCATATTGCTTTGTGTTGAACCTTCCAGTTAAAGTGACAGCAACTATGCAGTTATGTAAATCTAAGCAGATAAAATGCAACAGTTTATATAGATTCTCATGCCTATTCTTTTCTACTGAACGATACTCTGAACACTGCTGGCTCCTCTTGTTTTGCTTCCCTGAGAATATGCAGTAGGGGTTTGATAATTTTATAACCCAGTATCTCTATTTCATATTTTGTGGAGTTTTTATGCACAAATCAATAAAATGTAGGACTTTTTTCTTTTTGCTTAAGAACAGTTCACCCTCCAACTGAGAAAACTATTTCTCGAAAATAAAACATAATTATTCTCTTAAAAGTTACACCATTTTACAATTTACAAATCAAATATATTTACAGAAACTAATGAATAATATTAATATTTCTATTGTGCATTTATGAAAAGAAATTTATTGTTTAATTGAATTATTTTTTTTTATTTCACACGTGAAGCCCAAGTATTGTGTTTCTCTGCTCCATTGGAAATTTTTTGCATTTGATCAAAACTGTGAACAGTAGCCTGCTTTCTTGATGTCTTGCCTTTTTGTAACCACACCATATTAGAAGACCAAATTTTTCAAAGAAATTAATGTTCATGTCATTTACAGCTAACCCATTAACCCTTTAACAGCTATTTACATTAAAGCTTCTCATTCAATAAAGAAACATACAATATGTATATAGTAGTGTCATGATTGTATATTTGGACCCCGTAAATTACTCCTAGGAGTTCTGTTTAGGAAGGAATACTTCGAGGACCTCCTCAATTCTCCCAACTCTGTGGAAGAGGAAGAGTCTGGGGGCTCGGGAAGGGGTCCGCCCATCACTGGGGTGAAGGTCGCTAAGGTGGTTAAAAAGCTCCTCGGTGGCTGGGCTCCGGGGTGGATGAGATCCACCCTGAATACCTCATGGCTCGGGATGTTGTAGGACTGTCTTGGTTGACCTCTGGATTGGCAAACCAGGGTAGTAGTTTGCCTTTTTAAAAAAGGGGACCAGAGGGTGTGTTCCAACTATTGTAGAATGACACTCCACCCTCAGTTTACCCGTTGATTTACGTTCCTACCCTCACCTATGGTCACGAGCCTTGGGTAGTTACGGAAAGAATAAGATCGCAAATACAAGCAGCTGAAATGAGCTTCCTTTGCAGGGTGGCAGGGCTCTCCCTTAGAGATAGGGTGAGAAGTTCTGTCATCTGGGAGGAACTCGGAGTAGAACTGCTGCTCCTCAGCGTTGAGAGGAGCCAGTTGAGGTGGCTCGGGCATCTGATTAGAATGCCTCCCTGGTGTGGTGTTTCGGGCATGTCCAACCGGGAAGAGACCCCGGGGCCGACCCAGAACCCGCTGGAGGGACCATGTCTCTCGGCTGTTTTGGGAACACCTCAGTGTCACCCCAGAAGAGCTGGAGGAAGTGGCTGGAGAGAGAGACGTCTGGACCTCACTGCTTAGGCTGCTGCGCCCATGACCCGACCCCGGATTAAGTGGATGAAGATGAAGAGTTCTGTTTACTCATTTATATAAAATCCCTGCGACTGTTTCTATGTTTACTTCTACTGTCCACCTACTCTAAGCTCCTAAGGCAATGGTGTGATTCTCTATGGAGTTGAGTGGGCTGAAACACGTCATTTGTCTATCATTTCTTACCAGCCGCCCAATAATGCCAAAAGTAAAGCTCAGTGCTTCTTGCTAAATTCTCAGTACACTATAAAATGTCGTAAATATTTCATGCACTGTACTTTATTCTATAATGCTGTTTAAGGATGAAGCTCCATTCTACATATTAACTAACATGTGCATGCAGTATTATAATAGAAATGTTTTGATCTTGATTAAGCAGTTAGTTATATTAGCCATCTATACCGTAACTGCCTGCCTGATCTTAGACAATAAACTGGCACAATTTAAGAGATGTGTGAATTTTTTGGCATCTAAGTCATTACAAAGTACTTTTCTCCATTTCTACAGGAAAATGTCAGAAGAAATTCATTAAAAGCTGCATGAAATTAAATTAAATTAAATCAGTGCCTTCCAGCTTTCTTTTGGACAGGTATGGGGAAAACAGTCTCCATTTTGTTGATTAGTCATTTCAGCAAGATGGCACTTACTTTGTGTCAAATGACAATGTGTAGTTATAGTGGGTCCAAAAGTGTAATTTCACATTCTAATCTTAATCTAGGATTATTTATTCAAAATAGGAAATAAATAGATTTTTTAATAAACAGAAAAGTTATAAACTTTTTTTTTTTTTTTTTTTTTTTTTTTTGACACTTTAAGCATTTAATATTCAAGATTTTGCACAAGGACGGTGTAGTGGTTAGCATGTCCTTCTCACACCATAAAGGTTCTGGGTTTGAGTCCCAGGCTCGGCAAGCGCATTTCTGCCTAGAGGGTGCATGATCTCCCCATTCTTGCATGGGTTTCTTCCGTGTACATGCACATTAGGCTAATCGACTGTTCCAGATTGCCTCTGAATTGCGTGTGTGTGTGTGTGTGTGTGTGTGTGTGTGTGTTGACTGTGAATGGCGAGCTGATCAGGGTGTACCCACCTTCCAGAGTTGGCTGAGATGGCCTCCAGCCTCCCTGTGACCCTAGTACAATTAAACAGTGTGGCAAATGGATGAATGAATTTATGAGTTTGCACTATTTCTACAACCTTTTTTTAAATGTCAGAATTTCCTCATGTCTAATCTCTTCTATTGAACCAGATGTGCATAGATGAGACTCTGATAGACTTTTTTCCAAAATGGATTACACGGTTTTGCACAAAGTGGTGGAGCTCATGCCAGCTCAAATGTACACTGTCATCAAACCAAAAAAAAAAAAATACTAGAAACTATAAAATTCATGTAAATAGACTTTTCACTCAAATTGTTGTCAGTTCCGTGACTGCAGATTTTTGCTGTTTTGAGGGAATTAGAGCTATTAATCATGATTAATGCTCTCCCTGATTCTCAGAGCCACCTCTAAGTGGTGGGAACGGAAAAGCAAGGAAACAGAAAAAATGGAAAAGGCTTACAATCTTGAAAAATTTAGAATGCAGGGATTTGTCCTTCTGATAAAAGCCATCTGAGGCTCGGTGTAGAACAATTTCCCTATATGAAAGAGATTTGGTAGAAGCTCATCCTCAGTTAACCAGATACTATTACAGGGCCCCTGAAGTGTAGTGTGTAGTGTAGTGTACACTTCAAGCTCTTCATGATGCACTTTGTTAACTTTCTTATGCAACTGGAATCAACATTTATTTTCTAACCACTTAATCGTAATTAGGGTCACGGGAAGGCTGGCACCCATCTCAGCCGACTCCAGGCGAGGGCAGGGTACACCCTGCAGCTCGCCACGCCATCGCAGGGCAGGAATCAACATCTTTCTGTTAAAATATAATGCCAGTTTGTAGCAGTAGTCATTAAAACGATGATAAAATATTAGAAAATGAGTCCCTCACCCATACTGGGGACTTTTCTCATGAGAGAAAAAAAGAGGTCATAAATCATTCATAACGTGACAGTAAGGATTATCCATAAAGCCCGGAGGAGCCTTGCAGTCGCACAAAACACTACCTGCTAGGAGACAAAACATTCCTTGTCAGCCCATTAATAACACACTGCGGAGGAGAAGTGCTTTAGAGCAGGAAAGAGGATTACATTACGCTGTGCCTATAAATATCTATAAAACAAACAAAAAAATCCCCACAGAATTCAAAATAAAACATTTTTTTATTTTTATGAACACAGTAAAAAGCATCACTGCTTCATTAACTATAAATAAACAGTGTGTCTGGGGGACGAACAAATTTGACAATTTAGTTGTTGAATGAAAACATATGTTGAAAACGACTTGGTCAGAAACCCGCCTGGAAAAGCTCGGCATCTGGAATCTCTGTAAATCCCATACACCAGCCTTCCTCCATTGCTCTTGTGCTCCAGATAGCTGATTAAAAAAGTGCAGAGGAGGATGCTGGGATATCTGGCATCAGCTTGGTGCAGAAAGGGGCCTAACTCCGGTTCCTGCTGAACTGAGCCAGTGCGTGCTTTACAAACTGTTATCAGCTCAGTAGGCACAGGAGGATGAGCCCAGTCCTCCTTTTTCTCCTCTTTTGACAGCTTGTGCAAGAAGAATCCAACACAATGTTTTTCAGACATCGTTATTCACTCAAATCCAATCCAAAGATACATTGCTGCTGTCTTTCCCTGAATTCCTGAACTATCATGTATTTGACCTGACTAATATTTCTCATAGCCGCACGGTGGCACAGTGATTAGCACGTCCGTCTCACAGCAAGAAGGCCTGTGTTAAATTCCTAGGCTTGGGCGTTCCTGTGTGTAGTTTACATGTTCTCCCCGTGCTTGTGTGGGTTTCCTCTGGGTACTTCGGTTTCCTCTCACAGACCAAAAACATGCACAGTAGGCTAATTGGCGGTTCCAAATCGCCCCTCGGTATGAGCGTGAATGGTTGTGTGTGTTTTGCCCGGCGATGGGCTGGCGAGCTGTCCAGGGTGTACCCCGCCCTCGCCAAGAGTCGGCTGGGATGGGCGCCAGCTTCCCCACGACCCTAATTAGGATTATTAGAAAATGAATGAATGAATTGTATCATAGAGCTCATCACCTACAGTACAATTCAAACATGTCGCTGGATGTACACATCTGTGACAGCTATTTGTGTGTTGGCCTCGTATACGTTAATATGATGAAAGAAGTGGTTCTTAAAGGCTGAATGTAATATTGTTTGAACAAATTCTTTCATGATTTGTTAAGACTTGTCTACTCAATACTTGTTGATATGTATAGCCTTTTCATATGAATAGGGGGCATACAGCTGTCCCTGTCAGAACCTATGTTCTGGGTGTATGACTTGTCTGAAATGGCTCTTGATGTGGCCTTTTGTGTAGCTCACTTCACTTTTTTTTTCTCCATAAACAGAGACCTGGCCTTACACAGAAAAGTATCCAAGCTATGCTGTCATTTATCCACCTGGGAAGACCTGAGAAACATGCCCCAGCCTATATAATCTCTGCGTAATTTTCAGCATGTGAATATTCCTATAGAAAATAACCTAATTAATCAGATCATCCTGGCAAGAGATGAAAGCTGGCCTGTGTTTGCAAACTGCCACAAGGACGGACTACTGATCTTGGATCAGTTTCCCTCCCATTTGTATAGAAATGATCATTCAGATATGACAGTAGAAGCTTACCTTAAGTCAGTGTTCTTTAATCATGGATTTTGTACACTTGCTGCCTGTAGAGATAGCCTTAGAGGAGCGGAACTTAGCCACTGTGAACACGGCCTTTTCTCAGATCTGTTCACAAAGCAAGCCAAGTCCTGCACCTCAGGAAACATTACAGTGATGCTCGACATTTAAATGTCAGTTTATCAGATCCAGGTTCTTGTGAGTTCACACACTTATGCATAGTCACCTTTTTCAAGTTGTTCTTGTTATTTAAAAATGTTTTTTTTTCATCTTTTTTTTTTTTTTACCACGCCATAAACCAAAACCTGGCACTGTCTGAATGGGGAGACTGGCCGTTTCAGCTTGTTTCCACTTGTTTGCCCATTATTGCATTTAAGCGACGATTGAAAGTGCTTCCTGGGATAATTCATCCACAGAGGAGGTCATCGGAGGGAAAATATCAGCCAATAAATCTTTGGTGAAATGATATGGTTAAAAAAAGTGCATCAACATATCACAGTATTTTGTTTTGTGCTATAAAGGTTTTGTTTTTCTTTGCCCCATTCCTCCCCCAAATTCAACGAAATCTCTTTGTTCAAAGCGTTAGACTGAATCAGAACCATATCCATGTGCCTAATGAACTCATTAACACATTTTCTTTTCCGACACACACTTATGCATCAAAGTATGATGGCGGTATGATGGCAATAATTCCAATTCTTTCCACATGTAGGTTTAAACGACCACCTCGAGCACAGAAGCCACAGTCTTTTTTTATACTGTGATCCCACATATGTCTGCATGGCACCAAAGTCCCATATCCTGTTCCAATTCATAAAACCACAGTCATCAGATTGAGACTCGGTGTTTAGACTCTGAAATAAATAAAAGACATTTACTGATCTGTTTGGAATCTACACTTACTATAGTAAATCAAGATTGTTTTGCCCGATTTCACTACTCTATCCTTCTTCAGGCATTGTTTCTTCTTGCTTAGGCTTCACGGCAGACAGAGCATCCTGTATGATTTCCTTCTTGGAGATACATAAGGCTTGGAATAGTTGCTGTGTACAGAAACTGAGACGCAGGGTAAAGGTAAATACAGAAGAGGACATGTCTGAGGACATTTTGGAGCCTTTACCCGTCGAAGTGAGTGGCCTGCAGCTGGTTGGAAATCCCTGGCAATGTGATTTTCTGATTTAATTTCAAATCACTCTGCCAGGAATCCCTCCAGCTGCCCCAGTGAGGAGAGAACGAGGGGAAAAAGACTTGGCTGCAGTTGTTCACACTCTAGTCTTGGTCAGTCATCACCCATTAATTATACACACACACTCAATGCTAATACACGTCATACAGTCTCATATTTCACATTTTACTCATAGGACTCATTTGCCTAGGCTCACCTGGCAAAACACATGCTCAATAGAGCCCTAGTGTCCTGTGTTTATGTGACCTTGTGACAGCTTATGGAGGTGTGTGCCTGAGTGTCAGCATATCCGCATACTTAATGTTCATCTCGCCACCAAGCAGGAGAAGTCTTTCCATATCACAAAGTATTAGCAACTTTGGAAATGTTTGGCACTCATAATAAAATAAATGTCACTGAACCTGACAGTTAGCTAAAGCCAATAACACAACAATGGCTAAATAACAGAACTTATCATCTAGTCTGTTGTAATGCTTCTGAAATGTCATAATATTCTTTCAACATGGAGTAGTAAAGCCCACTAATGCACATCATGCATGAATTTAGCCCTTGCCTTGTGCATGTGGAGATGTTTAAATGTAGTTGTGTCTCGTCAGCATGGCCATAGACAGTGTGTAATTATGTTATAGGCCATATTACGAGTCTGGAGGACGCTACAGTCTGCAGCAAATGCTAATGGCTTTTTTTTTTTTTCCTCTTCCTTTGAAATATACTAGCACAGATATTTTCCTCTGTCTGGACTAAAGGGTTTTAGTCCAGAAACAGTACACAAAAAACATTGCAAAAGCTTTACTTTCCCAAAAGACACATAGCGTCTCTTTTTCTCAGAGTCCACTCCCATTAAGTAGCTCTCCAGATATCTTCTCCAGATGTTCTCTAACAAGACAGATCTAAAAAAAAAAAAAAAAAGGTGAGAAAAACCCCTTTTATTTCATTGGAATATACTAAATAGTTAAAGAAACATGATAATTATGTGAGATAAATATTTAAAAAAATATATACACTACATCCTAGCAAGATGCTACGAGAGAATTGCTACTGAAAATTTTTATTTTTTATTTATTTTCTTTTTGCAACAAAGACCACAGTGTGAACATTTAAAATGAGAATGCTAGCAAGATAGAAAATGAAATAACATTATGTGGTGGGTTTAATATTTAACCTAATTTCCCAAAGCAAAATGGATGCTGGTTGTTAACTATTCCCTTCTATGCTAGGGAAACGAGCAAATATGGCCTCTTAAAATATTTATCCCAGCTCTTGAAATGGTTTGAGCAGGAAATAAGGAGAAACTGTCCAGAACAAACAAGGCTCCACATTTAAAATACGTGTGCCATCTTTTTAGAGACACACAGGCAGATTTTCTGCTTAAGAGCAAAAAAAAAAAAGAAAATCAGATCTTTTAACCAACATATACTGTATTACTTGCTTTTATGATAGTCTCTCACACACACACAAACACACAAATCAAATGTCAGATTCAATGTTAGTTCCACACATAGTGTTTATAGCATTAAAATATCTGGTAAAGCAAAACATGCAGGAGAACATTTCAAGTTTATTCACACAAATCAATCTTGAATTTCTAGCACGTTACACCCATAGTAATGGATTGCTTTTAATATGGAAGAAGGAAACTAGATTTTGAGTTTATGCCGAGGAAACACAGTATCATGTTATTTTATTTAGATTTTGATATCTTTATATTGTAATTAAAAGCATGAAATGCAGAATAGCTCATATGTCTATTCAATTCGCATTTATCAGGTAACATTTGGAATAAAGGGATTCGATGTGAAAATGTCAGCAAGCGTAGTGGGTTTTTTTTGTTTGTTTGTTTGTTTTTTTTAAATCCGTGACTTGCCGTACTATTCTTTCAGAGTTTCGAGTTCTTTTGGAGTCTAGTGTTTAGCTACAGTGCAATAAAACTACAGTGCAATAAAACATCTATCCACACTGAGCAATCTGACATTTTTCTTTTAAATTTGTTAATAAAAAATATACAGCATTCAAGTTATTTAGTTAGCTTGAAATGCTTACTATCTTAGGTGAAGAATTATATATTCTTAAGAAACAGTTTTCTCTCCCAACTCCAGTGTTAATCAATCAATCAATCAATCAATCAATCAGTCAATCTTTAAGTATTAGCAAGCAACCTGAATCCTGTCCTTTGGTTTCTACATTTTCCATTTACACAAAAGTGTGAAATTAGCATGTAATATCTGATGTCTCGGACCGAGGACAAGTGGAAGCTCTTTTTCCCTCATTCACTGGCCCTGTGTCATTTATTCCACTGCAGTGAAGATGCCCTGAAATTACCAGCAATTGAAAATAACAATAGCTTCCCATTATTTTTTTTACAGGAAAAAAAATATCCTGTTTTTCCTTCAAGAAAAATAAATAAAGGGATGGACCAGAGCACATGACTGAACAATCTCTACATACATCATGTCTTTGTCCTAGCATGGAGGAAGCACTTAACTGGACAAAGGCAGGCATAACATGATTGTAAGCAGGTGAGCATGTTCCCCAAGTTGATGGGGCAGACTCAACTGAGTGTGTGTGTGTGTGTGTGTGTGTGTGTGTGTGTGTGTGTCTGGGCAAAAAGGGGGAAAATTCCAGAATGGTGGCTAGACAAAGTCATGATGTAGACACACTTACACACAAAAAGTGGTAATAAAAATCTGAAACAACAACAACAACAACAAAAACCCAGCCGCACACATACTCTCAAACAGACAGAGGGCATGCTATGACAAAACGTTCACTGCCGACCATACTCAACTCATACATCATGAGTTACAGACACAACACTGATAACTGAATTCTCCACTGTACATGCACTTTCAGATCCAATGATAATGAGAGTATTCTGGGAACAATCAGTACACAACGTTCAGTTTGTCCAGAGGGCTGGAAGGATACACGCCAGAATTTTATTTGAGCATGGATCTTGTGTTCCGGGAGTTATATCTACTGCTGTATTCAGTATATTATGTTAATGGTGTAAATTTAACAGTTACTGCAAACTGTTAAAAAAAGTGCAATGATTTATGAGTAGATTAAAAAATTATAGGAAAGACAGGTTTATAATCTGTTATCCAATTTTAATGTGAGCTTACATCTATACATAGGGTACCGTACACCACGTTGTGCACATATCAGTAAACATCTTCCTTTTGATGCAAACACACGAGCAGCTTATCACAGGAAATGTAATAATTAGTTCAAATTGTTTAATGCACAAAATAATAATAATAATAATAATAATAATAATTATTATTATTATTATAATTATTAGAAAAAAATATATGATATTTCTTCCTGAGACAGGCCTGGAGAAGGAAATACAAACTAGCACTAAGCAATCTGCATTCATTAAATTTCACAGAAAAGCAGTCTTTCTGCAAATGTCTAACATGAATTTGGGCCATCAGCTTAAACAGAAAGCAGAACAATGTTGAAAACTTATTCACAGTCCTTCTGTCTGCGCTGGAGATAAAGTACAATAGGAGGAAATGGCAAGAATTGGGTTCAAACTAAATTCACTTTCTGTTCACATGAACGAATATAGATTCATGCAAAAGTATTCTGTGATATAATTAAAATAATAATAATAATAATAATAAGAATAATAATAATAATCAGTGATCTCGTGTCTTGGCCCAGATTCTTTGGATGTACTAATTAGGCCGCTGTCATAAGTCGTTAAGACTCGTCTCACCCTTTTCCTCTACCCCAAATTATTACCATGCACGTT
>JAQMYF010000022.1:4279778-4294626 GCA_030014195.1 Neosilurus mollespiculum
AGATTCCTCTCTAATTTAATTTTACTATGTAAAGCTGCTTTGTGACAATGTCAATTGTAAAAAGCGCTATACAAATATAAGTGACTTGACTTGACTTGACCTGACTTGGAAACTTAGGGCTATGAAAAGTAATTGAGCCGCAACAAGGTGGATCATATCATATTTCTTATGCTGCTTTCAGATATCTGAGAACTGGGAAATAATATTTGAATAATCAGAAAGGAATAATAAGAAAGGGGGGGGGGGGGGTTGTGGAAGCACAATATCCTGGATATTAGGAGCTGCTTCAGCAGTCTTGTTAAGGATATCCTAGCAACACTGTAGCATAAAAGAGATGTGAGAAAAGGTACAATGCATGACTGACTCTGTTTTACCAGCAAATCATTTTAAAGAAATTGTGAATAGATCTCATTTCAACAGGAGTAACTTGACTCACCTTGTCCACAGATTATTTTTAAAACAAAAATCTAGTATGCCAGTATGCTGTAATTTATTTTAAATAACCTTCTGCAGTTATTGGTGCTAGTATACAACATGTGCAATCATTAGCAGAGTTTTCAATGTTTAGTTCTACAATTTTGATTAGATCAAGTAACATTGTACAAGGCAAGTAAAAAAAAAAAAAAAAAAGCTAATCTAATTCATTCACTAAGCTTATAACGTCAATGTAATGGTGCCTTATTGGTGCCGAAACTGGGTGCCAGTACCGCAGGGCCAACACCTACAAAACTATGAGAAAATGCAAACTCCACCTAGAAATGCTGGAGCCCGAAATTCAAATCTCACCTTGCTGTGAGGCAAACATGTTAACACACCATGACTACACCACCATGCCACCCTCTGGGGAATTACAGGAAAGTTACTGGAAAATTCAGGAGCAATTCTAAGATTTAGATGACTCATAGAACCATCTAATAATTTCACCTGTAAATTATACATATGGATATGCCTACTGCCATTTAAAATCCTGCTACCAAGAAAGAGGCATGTCTACGTCACATGTTCTTTTTACTTCATCTCAACGCATTCCTTCTTCTCAGGCTGGAAGGATATCTGAATAGATATTGCCTATTAAAAATGAGTGATATTTGAGCTTTAACAAACAGTGAAACATTGGGTGATATTTGTAGAGAACATATTGTCAGCAATTAAAGAGTGGCAGAGTGGTGTAGTGGTTGGTACATTTGCCTTGCAGTAAGAAGGACCTGGGTTCGAGTCTCAGGCTTTGGTGTCTCTGTGTGGAGTTTGCATGTTCTCCCTGTGCTAGGTTTCCTCTGGGTACTCAAGTTTCTTCCTACAGCCCAAAAACATGCACTTGAGGCTAATTGGCTGTTCAAAATTGCTCCCACATGTGGATGTGAGTGTGAACGGTTGTGTGTTGCCCTGTGATGGTCTGTCGAGCTGTTCAAGATCCAGCCTCCCTGTGATCTTAGTAATAGGATTAAGAGGTTTGGCAAATGAGTGAGTGAGTGCAATTAAATGACTGCCTACTCACCAAACTTTAATGTGGTCAAGCTATTCTGCTCCATAAATCTCTATACTATGATTCTGTTATCTGACGTGGGCCTGGATAAACTGGTTCACACACAAAGTACAGCTGGCTTTGCTTTGATGTTAATGGGATGCATGTCGTTTCAAAGATGGAGTAATGTCTTCTGTAAGTAATTTTGGAAAAAAATGAGCTTAGGTATTGGAGATAAAACGTAAGGCTCTGAGTTAGGCCATTGGATTAGCAGACCAGATTAGCACAGTCACTGGACACTTTATTAGGAACACTTGTACCCTGCTTAATTATGCAATTGTCCAGCCAGACGATTTTGTGACTACACCACAACTCATAGAAGTCATGCACAAAAATTCTCACGGATACTCAGACCAGCTCATCTGCTACTAACAACATCCCAAGGTCAAAGTCACTGTCATATTTTTTCCCAATTCTGATATGTCAGGATTAACACTTGGGTAATTTGGTGATGCCCCACCAAAAGGAAAAAGGGAAGGATTATTGTTATTATTTTTTTACCTATTCTAAAACTGTCTTATGCTAGATATTATTAAATGCTTTGTTCTGTAATTGACACCACAATCCAGTTAGCATCAAGTCGTGTTCCATGAAGATGCAATTGATATAATAACCTCAGATCCCTTTGATAGAGTCTCAGGTTTTAGCTTTTTTTTTCCAAACTGCAGGCACTGTAATGTGTTTTTATGGATTTCAGGAGGGCTTGCACTTATGTACTTTTATCATACATAAACCAGTATATCTAAGGCAATTGTAATTGAATTATTCTCAATGCTTTATTTTCAAGTTCATGGATATTAGCAGTGGATATTAGCAACAGATGTCTGTTTCAACAGATGTCTATCTTCCTATAGGAGTACCAGACAACAGAATCTCTAGGGGTATGTAGGTGGTAGAAAGTGTATGACTTGTCAGAACCATTCAGAAAGTAGTAAGGCATCTTTACTCTTAATCACCTCTAAATTTCATGGAAATAAACAATCTGTGATTCAGCTGGGTTTTTTTTTTTTGTTAGTTTTTTTTTGAGGGTGCTCAAGGACAACACACACAACTATCCACACTTCCACCTAGGGGTAATTTGGAACAGCCAATTAGCCTAATGTGCATGTCTTTGGACTGTGGGAGGAAACTGAAATACACAGAGAAACCCATGGGAACATGGGGAGAACATGCAAACTCCACACAGAAATGCCCTCGCCGAGCCCGGGGCACAAACCCAGGACCTTCGTGCTGTGAGGCAGTTGCGCTAACCACTATACCACTGTGCCCCCGAAGTAGAAAACTTTTGACCTAAAATACAAAAGCTTATCAGACGAAGTTGAAAAGATAAAAGGGAAGATCATTTCTCAGGCTTCGTAATGCATACTTTCATGCAGCGTATCAACAACGTTGCAAAGTTATGGCTTTCAATAGGACTTGGGGCCAGTACAAAAGAGCATGAAATGAATAACATGCTGTTAAGACACACCACAACAGCTGTATGAATTAAGAATATGCTACAATTCTTTTGAACATTAAAAAAAATCAGAGCGCTCTGTGGTGGTGGCAAGAATCAAGTTATTTTCAAAACATCAAAAATATGGGAAGATGTAAGAAATCCAATTATTGCCTTGAAATTTGCTGTTAGTTATGACAGAGTTGTAGTGGTGGTAATAACAGGATTTATTGTGAAGTAGCTTCACAGTAATGTTCCAGTGTTTCACTAGGAACCTAACTAATACAGATAATAAAAAATATTGCTTCTGTAGAAAAACACTGAATTTCCTCAGCATTAATTCAATAATGGACTAACCTTTTTAAAAATGTGTTTCCTGATAACACTGAGAGATCAGGGTGCGTGCATACCTGCTGAAGAAAAGCAACAAATTTGCACATGAAGTTACCAAAGATCCACCCAGGAAGAGGGTAAAGGGTTGCTGTGAATGGTACACAACACACCAGGAAGATGATGTCTGTGGCAGCCAGGTTAGCTGCAAAAGAAAGCAAAGCTTAATGACAGTAGATATGCTGAAAGCAACATACAGAATTACTTGTTCTGTTAAAAAATCAGTGCTTATTTTTTATTTTTAGTTTTGGTGCTCTGTTCTATGGTCTCTTAAGTATTTGAATACCATAATAAATTTAAACACACACACACACACACACACACACACACACACACACACACACACACACACTGAAGTGGCTTGCAAAAAATTCATACCCCTTGAACTTCTCTACATTTTGTGACGTTACAAACACAAACGTAAATGTATTTTATTGGGATTTTATATGACAGACCAACACAAAGTGGCATATAATTGTGAATTAGAAGGAAAATGATACAATATTTTTTACAAATAAAAATCTGCAAAGTGTACAGCTGCAAGTCTTTTGGGGAATGTTACCAGCTTTGCACACCTAGAGACTGAAATTTTTGCCCATTCTTCTCTGTTGCAGAATAGCTCATGTTCAGTCAGATTGGATAGAGAGAATCTGTGAACAGCAATTTTCAAGTCTTGCCACAGATTCTCAGTTGAACTTAGGTCTGGACTTTGAATGAGCCATTCTAACACAAGAATATTCTTTGATCTAGGGTCTGGGTTTGGGTTCTAGGTGTTTCTAGGGTTTCATCTAGGTGCATAGGGTCGTTGTCTGGCTGGAAGGTGAACCTCCGCCCCAGTCTCAAGTCTTTTGCAGACTCTAACAGGTGTTTTTCCAAGATTGTCCTGTATTTGGCTCCATCCATCTTCCCCTCAACTCTGACCAGCTTCCCCATAACTGCTGAAGAAAAGTATCCCCACAGCATGATGCTGCCACCACCATGTTTCATGGTGGGGATGGTGTTGGCTTTCTGCCAGACATAGCGTTTTAGCGTTTTTAGGCCAAAAAGTTCAACTTTGGTCTCATCTGGCTAGAGCACTTTCTTCCACATGCTTGCATTGGGGATATTACTTGTTGCAAACTGTAAATGAGATTTCTTATGTTTCTTTCAACAATGGGTTTCTTCTTGCCACCCTTCCACGGCCAGATTTGTGGAGTGCATGACTAACTGTTGTCCTGCGGACAATTGTCCTTTAATGTTGTTAAAGTAAAGGGGCTGAATTTAAATGCATGCCACTTTTCAAATTTTTTTTCATCCAATAGCACTGCAATTGCCATATATCTGCACATCCTATTAATGTAATGTGTTTACTACAAATTAATCAGATGTAAAATGAATAAAAAATAAATTAAACCTGCATTGTGACAGTAAAGGATACTATGTTTACCTTAGTTTAGTTTAATTTAGTTAAGTGCAGTTTGAGGTTTTACACTGAATGATCACAGCAACTGACAATGAAATACTGCACAATAAAAGAGTATTTCCATGTCCTGTACATGAGTGGGAAAAAAGTCTTAAACTGATTAGCCAGTTGTTTCTATACTGTCATTTCATATTTTTATTTTGTTGTGCAAGTCAAACACAGAATCTTTTAAGTCGTCCCAGCCCCCCACACACACACAGTAGGGAACTGAAACTCACCAATGTAGAAGTTGGTAGCGGTCCTCATCTGCCTGTGTTTTGAGATCACATAGATGACCAGTGAATTCCCTATGAGTCCCACCAGCATGATGAGCGAGAAGAAGAGTGGCACCAGCCAGGCATCTGTCAAAAAAGGGTGCTCACCTTCTTCCAGCTCCTCCAAAGACAAGTTCTTTGAAGAGTCATTCGGCAGGATCTCTGAAGAGTTCCACATCTTGCTGGAGACCATAGTGGGTCTTAAAGATTTATTTTTGCAAGGTTCTTCCACTAGGATGTATAGCCACACAGCGGGCAAAACAGCTTATCAGAAAAATAGTGAACTTATCTGAATGGTCTGCTGTTTTTTTTTCTTAGTGGAAAAAAGGAGCTGTCTGAGCTGCGTTCACTATGAGGCAAGTTTGCGTCAGATTTATACTGAGCCTGGATGCATGTGGGCTGAAGTAAGAGAGCTAGGGGTCTCCTAGCAACAGTTTGGGAATAGGCATTGCATACATAGTACTGATTTTCTTGGTGAATGTAGAAGGAGGGGAGAGGAAAAAAGGGGTCGTGCATACAGTTTTATTTTATGTATAATGCATAATGTATAGATGAAAATCGACACATTTATATGAGGATTATAGTACGACGTACTCATAATGGTTTACCATCCTATGAAAATGGATTTTGTTATATTAACAATTATTATTATTGATAATAATTAAGAATTCAGATGGGTGGCAATGTAAAGGAAAAAATTAAATTGACAGAGTGTCCTGGTTGACAACTTGATCAAGTCTTGCACTGACGTTCTCCTCTCTAACCCCATCTTGATCCAAAGTTGCCATTTTTAAACATGCCACAGAGAATGATAAAATGTTTAATACTTATTTGTATATTCCAGGACACCTATATATTTTCAAGTATTAACATTTGTATTCTTTTATTGCATCTGCAGTTTATGTGTGTTTTGGCGAGATACAAAAAGTCCTAGGGGACCTAGTACAGTAGTTCCCCTATGTACTAAACATGACCATAGGGCTGCTCTGTCCAAATCTGCCATGAATCAGCTGGGAAAAAATGGCTCTCCAATGACACCATGCAGAGAGCAATACTAGATAAACCAGTAGCAGATATTAACAAGCAACAAGGCAAGTGATTCTCTGCACAAATGATAAGTGTTAAGTGATATTATGCACTTAAACTAGGTAAATCAACAGATGCATCTGTTTGTGCTATCCTGATTTTTGAGATCCTTACCAAATGAAATCGCATCCTGAATTTTCCCCAGCGCAGGCGAATATTTCATTTTATTTTATTTTCAGTAGATGTTGTTTATTCGAGGTGGATGCAGGGGAGATGGTAAAAAAATAAATAAAATAAGCCAAGGCAAGACAATTATTATTATGTTTATGAATTTGATAATGATTTTGAATTTGATAATGATTAATCAAAGTGTTTGAGGATCAAATTATTTTATTACAATATTGTGTATGGCTAGTACATCTGTTCATATGGTGGAGCCCTGGAGAGGGTGAAAGGTTGGTAGGTAATACCCAGTAGGTAATACTGAAGGGTGAGGACCGCTCACTTGATCACTCCCCTTTTCAATAGTGCTCTACTTACTCATTTTCATGAAGAGCTTCTGGCTGATGTATAGCATGGGCGACTCCTTGCCCTCCAACATCTGGAAAAAATTGCCCCAGCCCTCTGTCCAATGTGTTTATCTGCAGCAAAAAAAAGAAAGAGATGTCAGGCACATCCAATAGCAGGCCACCACACAAAATCACCTTTATGTGAACAAAAGCCTATACACTGATACATTCAAATTCAAAACAACCTTAGTGTCTATTTTCTTTAAGCTTGGTTGTACAGAAATTAAAAATGGTACATTAACCCTCATCAGTACACTTGAGGTCTGATAGGACCCCAGCGATTATTTACCAGTGTAAACACAGCGATTACCAGTGAGCGATTATTTTAAACTTCAGCTATTTTCAACCACACTTCATTCAAAGAGTATATTCACCAACATTACCAGGATTTTGTTTCACTATTTGTGTGTGTGTTTTGTTGCAGGGTCTGATTTGTTTGTTTAAATAAAAGTTGTGTTCATAACCACTTATATTCTTATAACCTCTTATGTTCACCCAAGTGATTTTTTTTTGGCTAAAAACTGCCCAATTGGACACCAGTGCTAGCTAGGATAATTTTGATAAATCAGTTATATACGTGACCCATCACAGCAAAGTGGGTTAACCCTTAAACAGGCAACGTGCACCAGGAGATATTACAGATTTTCGCTCTGTTTATTACCTTAACAAGGCAACTTATACTGGGAGATACAAATCCAAAATATACAAAATATTAACAAAATAATAATGAGAATGTTTTACTTGGAACTTATTAGGAATAATAAAAAAATTAAATTATTTTTTACAATATGTTTTCCACTTGTACCTGTTTAAGGATTAAGTTGTCAATTAACAAGTACTTTAAACTTTATACAAAATTTTTGTTTCCATATTCGCATGCTTATAAGGCTGAAAATACCTGTCAATGTCCTATCCGCTCAGAGTCGGCTGAGATGGGCGCCAGCCTCCGTGTGAACCTAATTAGGATTGAGCGGTTCAGAAAATGAATGAATAAATATTCGTATCCGTATTTTCACACTATTTTATTAGTAATAGTACTATATTATAACAAGCCCGTAAGGGGACACATAAGAAAAAATATATATACAGCGGCACCTCGCAAGACGAGTGCCTCTTTATACGAGGACCTTGCTTAACGAAGGACGCTTATGAGTATTTTCTGCACTGAAAGACGAGGAATGTCTCATAACACAAGTGATCACTCGATCACAACAAAGAATCACTCATTGTTGACGTGATCACGCAGCAGTGCGTCGTCATCTCAGTGGCTGCGGAATGCTGGCCGAGTCAAATGACATCTGTTTCTCAGCATCTTGGATGTTTTCCAAGCATCTCTTGTGAGTTTATTGTTAACTTTGTGCTTCTAAGTGATGATTACTACATTGAAAACTGTGTTACCATGGCAACTAAAAAGGATACTGGAAAGAAGGACAGCAGCGAAAAGAAACGCAAAGATAAAAACTGTCGAAATGATGAAAGAGATTATCGATTTGCTAGTGATTCCAGCACAAGTGCGCCCCCACCTGAAAGTTCAGGCTCTGCTTCCAAAAACTAACCCCCCCTTCTCCAACCTCTCCTTCTCCACATGTCACTTATGCCAAACTCATCACATCTTCAAGGTAAAGTGCAGGTTTATTTTTCCTTTTAATGCATTTTATTAATACATTCTTGTTTGCGTTTACTTTTGTTAAACATAAGTTTATGAGTAAAATAACTTTTAATCCTATATTGGCCATATTTAGGGGCATTTTGGAGGGCTGGAATGCATTAATGAGATTTACATTTATTTCCTATGGGAAAATTTGACCCCCTATGCGAGCATTTCACTCTATGAGCTGGGTCCCAGAACGAATTAAACTCGTCTTGCGAGGTGCCACTGTATTAGATTCTCATACATACAAGAAAGTATCTGGTGCGCAGGAGAAAGTATCAAGATCAACAGAATAAACCTTTCTGTGCATCTCAGTCAGCTATGTATATAAATGGAAATACGTGACTTAATATAGCTGTATTTTAACCTTGGACTTGTCTATAAACACATTGCAGCCTTGCTTGTCTGGCATCACCGTTATGTTATCAGGTGATCAGGTGACTGATCAAAGCTGGTGTATCCCCTGCGCCGAAACAGACCACAAGACTTCAAAACTCGCTTTAAGTGTTGACTGAAATGCATGGAATGGTCTATCTCGTGCGCACCAGATCTGGTGGGCACGAGATACCGATATTTGAATTTTTTTTTCTGTGTCCCCTTACAGGCTCCATATTATTAAACTAGTACTATATTATTTTATACTAATATTATATTAAAATACTACTATATTATTTTTAACCAATATCATATTATTTCACTATAATAAATAATGTTGCTACACTCACTACTCCAAATCCAAACGATCATCTAATAAGTTGTCAAGCCACTATCCCCAATTCCGTGCATCATCATGAATGAACTTAAGAATTATTGTTTTAAGAGTTTTATGAAACCAATCAACCGGCCCATCTGTCTGCGGATGGTACATGCTGGTGTGGATTGATAGTAGTGTATGTGACATAAATGTGCTTCCTTGATCCATGATATTCTCCTTCTGTATACCCATGGGTGACACTAAACAGTGCCATTGCAATACTATGTGTAAAGGTGTTGTGTGGTGGCACTGTTTCTGGATATCGTGTTGTGTAATCCAATATGACTAACACAAAGCAACATCCAGAAGCTTACATATCTAATGGCACAACAAGATCCAACACAGTTCTTTCAAACAGGATCCCTATTAAAAATTATTTGGGATTAGTTGGGAACAGGTGCAGTAACGCTTTTGGAGTGGCCTGTAGATTAAACAGCCGGCATTTGTGGTATGCTACACACCACCACTGAACATTGCTGCAAGCGGCCAACCAGCAGAATCAAACTGTAAAATGGTTCAGTGTTTTTTCATTCCCAATGTGCCCTGCTATGGGATTATCATGAAATGCATATCCCTGTGTATTTTTGAGACCCCTGGGTAACTTCTTGCATTCAATTGTCCTGTATCACTCATTACATCTTTAATAATCTAGAAATATGGGAAGCTCAGTGCAACATTAGGCCTAAAGTTTTGACCACCGATTACTTTCACATGGTTAAAAACATATCTTAGAGTCTCTAATCTCATCTGCTCCAGTAGGTAATCCCTTAACTCCTTACCAAGGGGGGGAGGAGCAAAATCGTCTCTTTCTCAAGTGTCCCTCTGATGCTGAACTGATGTAGATTGCCCTAGGACTGCCTCCTTAGCTAACACTTTACTGGAGCCTTCCAGCACTTTATATGTGCAGGACACATCCAGCAAACTGCGCTTAATAAGGTTTGCAACCACAGCCAATTTTTACCCAAGATCAGTGGATGGAAGAGGCAAAGACTGAAACTGTGGCCTGTTTTCAAATGGTTGAATAGCAATCAGGTGTGAATGAGTTTTATTTAAAGAACAGGGATTTGTCAGTGTGACCTTCTCAACACATGTTTGTGGCAGAATACTGAACAAAAGCGGTGTGCATAGAAAAGTTGCAAGAATTACACAGACAAACTAGAGGGCTACTGAAAATTTTGTGGATAGATAAGCCCAGAATAGATTTTGGGTTTCATGAGAAGTGTAATGTTTGGAAAAGGGAAACATTGCATTCCATGCACTCCATGTGTAATACATAGAGGTGGCAGTACAGTAAATTACAGTATGCATTTAATAGATACAATATATGGTAGAGCATTGTTTTGCTGGGGTATGCAGGGCCTTCTCTAAAAACCATGTCATCTGGATGGAAGCATATGTTGCTCCAAAACCTATATATAATTTTCAGGATTGATGTTGGCTTTCCAGCTGTGTGAGCTGCCACTTCCAGTAGCACTAATGTCCCCCCATACTATTAGAGATGCAGGCTTTTGAGCCGAGCACTGGTATTATACTCTTAGTATGGAGTATGCGACATCCATGTTTTACAAAATATTTTTTTAAATTTTGATTAGTTTGATTTCAGAACAGTTTTGTATTATGCCTTAGTACATTTTAAATGTGCTTTGGTCCAGGGAACGCAACAGTGTTTCTCGATTATGTTCCCTGCATTTGTGGATAGTATGGCAAACTTTGTACACAGATAATTATTTCTGGAAGTGTTCCTGAGCATAGCTCTTTCTAATGTATTGCCATCCTAGGTTTTCACAAATGTACATTGTAGAACATTATTCTAAAATTGTTCCACAATTCATAGACACAGGTCTTTGTAGATCTGTGATTTTTTCATGACATAGTAAAATGTCTCACTTTCAATATCTGACATGTTTTGTATGTTACACTATGAATAAAATGGGATTTCGTGAGATCATTGCATTCTGTTTTTACTCACATTTATATATAGCGTCCCAACTTTTGTGGAAAAAGGAGTGTACAAAATAAAAAAAGCCTGCAAAGCGGGCAATACTTCTCAGCCCATGCACCGCATTATAAAAGATATATACTCAGTCCCAGGATGGAAACCAGAAATGAGCTAGCATTTTTGAGCTAGTGCGCGGAATACAAATTCAATATGTCAGATGTGGCCATATCGGATATCAGACCATGACGAAAATAGATAGGCTTGTGTAGTCACACAGTCCCAAAATCCACACTAAAAATGCTGATCAACGGTGATGATGTTTTTGAGTTAGTTCATTGGATGCAACTGTGGACAGATGGACGGATGTTACATGTGACAACAATACCCAGTGGCCATGAGAGGTAAAACAGGTTTATGAGGAAATAACTTTTTTATTAGGTGGGTTTGCTGACATTTAAAAAAGGACAGCGAGACATGGAGGAGTACAGATTGACACAAATCCAGGAGAACCTCATCATCATGCAACCTAGTTATCATCATGCATTTCTAATAAATTGTTAATGTTAGACTCTTCATAGAGAGCAAGTCTAGATGGACAGTGTGGTCAGTTACCTGTTTTCCCTGCCATAACTCAAAATCAGACCCTGTTTTACAGGTTAGAGCATTAAAAAAATCTGTATGTAATTTGAAAGAAGGAGATGCCACATCATTCGTCATCTTAGATCCTGACTGCACTTTCTCTGTGGTTAGATTAAATAAGACTGATACACAAAGTAGACTGTCACTTGATGGCACACCGCCATTCGTTATGACAATCAAAATGAGTTGCCTGGAGTTCTGTTACAGATATGAGCCCCTGGTCAGGTGCTAAAACATGCCAAGTCAGCCACAGTTTTATAGTAATGCTTACACTGTTGCTTTATTTACCAATAAATGAATTTCAGAGATAGAAGTGATCTTGATCCTTCTGCTCTCCGGACCAGTGTGATCCATCCTGATGTGGTACAGTTAGTTGGAGTGGAGTGGTTGAATTTTAGAATTTTAGAAACCTTTTGCTGTTACTGATGATGTTCCGTATGCACCTAAATATTTACTCAGACTTTAGACTGATAAACACTTGCTAAAATAATTTAGTACTGCAATTGAAGGCACAAGTGCTCAAAGTACTTAAGACACAAAATGTGTGTTTTGAGATAAATCAATACTGAAATTTTGTGACTATCCATAAAAGCAGACAGTAAATGGCAGGTTTTCATCATCTACAAGACCTCTTTGATTTTGAACAGACATCTTTTTTGTTTTGGACTTTTCCCATTCCAGGACATAGGTACTTCTAGCATAAATAGTAACAAAATGACTTAATTGCTTTTGGTCAGAAATGGTATTTATTTGCTTTTTACTCATATAAACCTTTTTAAACAGCTTGTTTAACAGAAAATAAAATATATCGCAAGAACAAAAACAGCAATGAAAACAACATTCTGAAACTTAAACAAGTCAAGTAGCAATATTCATAATGTTAATCGTTTCCAATGCTTAAAATAAATAAATAAATAAATAAATAAATAAATAAACATTTTTACTCAAAAACTTCAGAATCTGCAGCCACACCTTCAGCACGACAGTTTTTGTAAAATGGGGGGAATTACATATCCAAGTATATTATTGATGCCATTATAATTTGACACTTTTAATTGACAGATGGAATGATATACTTTTGTATAAATTACAAATATTTCTAAATGATATGTGCATATTTTTAAAATTTAGATTTCTTTTTAAAAAAAATAGCCTCAGAAGCCTCACCATCAGCACCATTTTCAGCCAGTTTACTTGTCAGTCACATGACCGAAGTCTAACAGTGATTGGTCTCTTTGAACTTTGGGCCTTTTAGCACTGAAACATTAAAGAAAAAGTATCAAATATTGAAAAAAAGGAACTTGGGCATTTTTTCCACTGATTATATTGATACACAGAACTTAGTCATACAATTTTGGCCAAAGTCAAATCCCCAAAAGTGTGCTTTGAGTTCTTTTAACACCGATCTCTTCAATTACCATCGCAGTTATAAAATAATCAACTAGACTCTAGTGTCGTGAAACTATGTCAGGTTCCTGTTAAACTATAGTGAGTTTCCTGCTACACTGACAGTCATTAAAAACTTTGAGACCATAATTTTCAACAAATTTTTTATTCTGGTACCCAAAACTGGATTTCGGTATTATGGATAATTTGTTTAGCATGTTGGCTTCAAAAACAAACAAACAAAAGTGTCAAAACAAAATGGCACCTGCCAAACACAACAGTCAGTATTGGGTATGGCCTCCATTTGTGTTGATACAGGTGGTGATTGCCCAGAGACATTGTTCACGTGATGGACATGCCATTATGATGTGCACTAGACTAACAATAGTGGACATTTTTGAGCCTGTATATAGGCTTTCCAAACCACTCCTCAAATCGTGCAGATACACATTGGGTTTTGCTTAAACTGCATTTGGTCCATTTTTGCAAAGTGACCTACACAAATGTGTCTCATCTTTTTCTCAAGTGCCCGAGTACTATCATCAATAAAGCCACAGGGTGTACTCCCAACCCCCCTACAAGTACAGATATACAGAAATTTCTAAAGTTTCTAATGACTATCTAACCTAGCAACATTTACCAGTGAGACCATGCTTTACAGTGTTGGACCAAGTCAAGGAAGGAGCCATAGGAGACCAAGCTGGTCAATATGACACCTTGTTAGCTAGGACATAGAAACAGAGTAGTGATAGAACTATGACAGCAGAAGTAATACTAACCATCAGAGAATATACCATTATTTTTAGCAGTAAAATTTGTAAATGAACATAGAGACTAGTCTTATCAATGTATCAAGCCAAATAGGATTAGGAGAAGCCTAAATATATAGATTTAAGCACTGCCTAAAAACAAAGCTCCAGATCTTTCAACTGTTTGAAAATATATCTTTTTAAATTAACAATAGAATTGACTTTTGAATTGGAAATTGGATATTGGATTGAATTGGGAAACCTTTTTTATGCAAGTCCATCATGGATATTCTTTCAACAGTTGACCAGAAACAAGCAAGATCATAATAGAGATTCCCACAGTTCACACTGAGAGAGACTAAGATAGCTGCACCAAAGGTTCCATTAAGAGTAAACTCAGAAGTGTTACAGCAATCAGTCCACATATGGAAAAAAAAAAAAACAATCTTACAAAGTGAAGTCTAACTTGCAATGGAGTGTCAACACCTCACATAACATATCTCACCTATTTTCTTCTGAATGTCTAAATTACAGAGAACACTGGGGACTCACTCCACTTTGACCAACTTCTATTAAAGAGCAAGGCTGATTACATGGTCTTCAGTTGCAGCCTTTATTTCATCTGGAATGTTACTTGAAATGCTTTTGCCTCCACCAGTTCTAGTGCTTTGATTCTAACACTACCTACACTTGCATGGGCAGGCTGTGTTCCATGCCTTATCCATTAATATTCCATTAAAAAAAAAAAAAGATACACACACACACACACACACACACACACGCACACACACACACACACATTATATATATACAGTATATAGGGCAGTGGTGGCTCTGTGGTTAAGGCTCTGGATTACTGATCTAAAGGTTGGTGGTTCAAGACTTTGTACCACCAACCTGCCACTGTTGGGTCTTTGGGCAAGGCCTTTAACCCTCAATTACTCAGTTGTATGAAAAAAATATAAATGTAAGTCACTCTGGATAAGTGTGTCTTCCAAATGCCATAAATGTAAATGTAGATGTATATATAATGTGTGTGTGTGTGTGTGTGTGTGTGTGTGTGTGTGTGCGT
>JAQMYF010000022.1:4301061-4312595 GCA_030014195.1 Neosilurus mollespiculum
GCAGGAACAATCAGCTAGCCTGAGCAGGGAGAGAGCAGAGAGAACATGAGACAGGAATCACACTAGGATGTCACACATATAGAAACGCCCGAGCCCAGGAATCAACCCAGAACCTTCTTGCTGTGAAGCCTGAACCCTTGACCTTTGGCTCAGTAACCCAGAGCCTTAACCACTGAGCCACCACTGCCCCTGTGTGTAAGTACCAATGTTTAAATTAAATATTATTATGTGAAACACTGATTTTGATAACAGCTTCATCCATGAGAGGATAGCACGCTTCACTGTTTGTTAAAGGAGCTTATTTGCAGATTTAACCATGGGATCCTATGTTTTCTTGTAAAACACATTGTTCTATTGTTGCTTAGCAACAGGTCTGGGGAAGAAGTACAGAGAAAGTACAGAGGCAAGTCAATAAAGATGCATAAGTTAACAAGGTCAGTCTATTTTCTATAACACGGGTGCTGGCGCATAAAAATGGCAATGCTGCATCATATTTTGGCCAGCAGGGAGCACTTGAGATCCATCTTGAGTTTGTAAATATATTTGTGAACAAGAGTTTCTAAATGAGTTCACAAACAGTGTTTAATCTTCCATTTTCCTCCAGGTTTCTCCATCAACAACACCTTAGCTCTTCAAACTTGGCTGGTGTCAGCCAGTATAACAACTATCAGTTGATTCCATCAGCCTCCCAACAGCCCAGAGCCCACCTGAGAATAATTCGTTCCTTAAATATCTCTTCATGTAACATTCCTTATGCTACCAAAATTATTTTGATATATCATGCGGTGTCCTGTTTTCAATGTTGAAAAATGTTTCTAAATATGAGTTAAAGTCTTGATGCAGAATTATCATACACTGCATGGCACTGAAACAAATTTAGTAGAATCTGTTGCAAGGTAATAACTGTGGAATGAGAAGTCTGTTGTAGCTTGAAGATGATGAATCTTCGCTAGTGTCAGTTTCTCTCTAGTACTATTCTGAAATGAAATATCACCTGCATTTGTTTTCACACAGTTTTAATTTTCTTTCAGGGAAGCAGTTGCAGGAAAATAGACTCCTGCATAATCTTCATTTTTAAACATTTTTAAAACATTTAGCTTCCTCAATCATCTCAGCCCGGCATTAAAGTATATAGTATTTGGGTTATCTGTGGGCAAGCTACTGTAGATCATTCACAGCTCAGTTGGTGGAGGATGAGCTTCTTATATCACCTCCAGGCTATTGAAGAATGTAGCAGAGGTGGGTAGATTCCTCCACCCCCATATTAATGCAAATTAAAAAGAAAAAAAAAAAAACCTTAGCCTATTTTTAGCATTAGGACTTGTTTTATAAAAGAGAAAAATGTTTGGTTAATTAAATTAAATTAAAACCAAATTCCTAGTCTTCAGCCAGGGATGGTGAAGGCTTATATGTGCTTGATCGAAAGACATGAAGCAACTTCTATACAACTACTGCTGCTCAACATCTACATCACAGGGCAGAGTAACACACTTTGAGGAAAGTGTTATCTACTCTCTTCCACATACGAGAACATATGCACTGACTTGCAAAATCCCCCTTGGCATCTTTTCCACTCTTACCTTACAACCAGTTGCCATACAAATGGATATTTTGGGTGTTTTTCAGTGGAATTACACAACATGCCAACAACCTTGAAGATGCAAAATATTTGTTATTGTGAAGCAGGCAAGAGACAGTAAAAAAAAAAAAAAATAACCAGAAAACTTTCATTCATTTATTCATTTTCTTAGCCGCTTAATCCTAATTAGGGTCCTGGGGAGGCTTGTGTCCATCTCAGCCGACTCTGGGCAAAGGCGGGGTACACCCGGAACAACTACAGAGCAACACACATACAACTATTCACACTCACACCTAGGGGCAATTTGGAACTGCCGGTTAGCCTACTGTACATGGTTTTGAACTGTGGGAAGAAAGTGGGATACCCGGAGGAAACCCATGCAAGCACAGGGAGAACCTGCAAACTCCAAACAGAAAACATGAGTGTACATAATGAAAGAACTGACAATGTGTTGTTTTTAAATGTTCTAATAAAGGTCTGTACAGAGAAATCTCATCCTCAGGTCTTTATTACAGACCGAACCAAAGGCAAAAACAAAAACTATGGAAGCTGCTAAAGATCACAGCACACAGTGCAGCTAGCTAGTGGCTAACTTGCTGGTTGGATATGATTTATTGCCCACACATCAACCAATCAAACTGTGTGTACTAAAGTTGTCATATAATAAATATCCTCATAATATATACTAATAAAATAAGAATAGTAAGCATACAGGACAAGGTAATCAAAATGCAAAAAATATATGTATATAGATACTTTATGCCAAAACTACACAAAGGTGATATGGACAACAGGAAGGTAGGTGAAAACCAATAATAGAAAGTTGGCAGATAAAACAAGTCCAAATCAAAAACGGAAGCATATGAAATCAGATATGGGGATCAATAGAGTGTTGAGGCATGGTAGTAGTTGTTGGGTTTTGACGTAAGATACGATATCTATGAATAACCGTTATGTAAACATTATACAATCACTGTATCTCATGAATCTTATGAAAGAATAACAGGTACATGTTATACATACTGTAGATTGGAAGTCTAGCTGTCATGTAGTATACCATACACTGTATTGAAAGATCATTTGCACGTTGATTTGGGCTAACTATGACTGGTCTGTAAGTCTTTGGAACACAGTCTTGGAGCTGTAGAATCCAATCAAACGTGAATAAATAATTTAAATCCAACTAATATTTCAAGTGCTCTGTGTGTCAGCATGCTAGCACCACATAAAAAGAAACCTCTACAAAGTTAAACCGGTTAATAAAACCAAAGAGCAAAAGAAATGGAAAAGTGAACATATACTATTTAGTATTTAATTGTCACATACAGTGCATAATTTGAGGTTACCAGGAAGAAGTTACATTTAATACAATATAAGAAACTGTAAATTAAAAAAAAAAAAGAAAAAAAAAATCATCCACTTAATCAACTTCAGTTATTATTTTCAGTGAAAAAAGAAAAGGTGAAGAAGTGCTTGCAAGCATTTTGCTGGAAGACTTGCTTGCTGTGAAACATCTGGATCCAGAAAATACTAGATACACCAGGTTGCCCCTTTTGGGTCCTTGAGCAAGACCCTTAACCCTCAACTGCTCAGTTGTTTAAATAAGGTAAAAATGTAAGTCGCTATGGCTAAATTCCATAAATGTAAAAGGCCAGCCATGTTACTCACTGTCTGTGGTGATAGGCATGTAAAAGAACCACTGCTGTCATTCAGAAAGAGTCGGCCATTGGGTTGCCGTCAGCGTGTTTCTGCCCTGTGATGGCCTGGTGAGCTGTCTAGGGTTTACCCTGCCCTTGCCCAGAGTCGGCTGAGATGGGCTCCAGCCTCCCCACACTAGCACTGTCAACTCACAACAAGAAGGTGCAGGTGACAGAAGACTTTCTGTGTGGAGTTTTTATATTTTCGCCATGCCTGTAGAGGTTTCCTGTGGGTGCTCTGGTTTTCTCCCACAATCCATAGACTAAAATGTAAATTAAGTCAACTGGCTAGTCTAAATTACCCTTGGGTGTGAATGTGAGCGTGAATTAGTGGTTGATCCATTAATCAGTAAGCTTATTTTTCAGGGTGATCAGCGGCATTTTTAAATATTCGGCATTGGTCAATAAAAAGCAAGAAGCAAAGTCTGTGTACATATATAATATTGTACCAAGACAAAACACCTCAGCACTTCTGTAATCTGACTTTGTGTCTTGCCTACAGTGAGTACAACCAACTAACATTTCTGGTGTATATCTCTGTATCCTGCCCACAGTGCTTGGATTGGTGGAAATGTTTTAGTTTTTCATCATGCAATGGATTGACGATCTGCCCAAGGTGTACCTTGCTTCTCGCCCGAAGTCAGCTGGGTTTGGCTCCAGTTCAACCGTGACCTTTGATGGATAAGCAGTATAGAAGATGGATGGATGAATTGGTATGGAACTCAAAAATGCTGGAAACTATCCATAATAGAAAGGAAATTGCAGCTGTGGATGAAATTAAGGCACAGCCTGTAGAGCCTTTGGCAAAATATTTTCCACGCAGTTCTTTATTGATTTAAGGAAAATGTTTGCTGCACCAAAAATTTTGCGTCTGTTGGTCATAAAGATCTAATCTGATCACCTTAAAACACATTTATGACCCATTAGTTTATGATGACTCCTTTTTAAGACTCTTGCTATGAGATAATTTAGCAAGATGAATCCGGGTTATTCACAAAATAAAACAAAGTCATGTATAGAAACGGCATGGAATGATCGTCAGGGTGTGATGTGGAAGTTACATTGGGGCGCGTGCTTCACACAAAGGAGAAAGGAGTCGTGTTTGAGGGCGCATCTGTCACTGACATTGAATTGCCAGGTGCACCTCATAAATGAAAGTGTCTGAAAGACTGTGTAGCTTTAATGGTTTGTTTGGAGCCCTGGGTGAAGGAGAAAAAAATATGTTTTCAAAAGAGAGGTATGTTTTTACTAATATGCCAGTGATTCTTTTGACACTTCACAATCTTTCCTTAGTGGTTAATTTACTGCAATTTAAGCCGTACAGAATGTGGATATGTCTGATATAAACATCTGAGCAACTCTAGATTAGATACACGTGTAGCAGCATCACACATGCTACCATTTTATTACCATTTCACTAATTATACAGGACATGTACAAACTGCACCTATTCTATATGGCCAACATATGTGGACACCTGACATCCATACCCGAAAGTTACAACATCTTTGTATGCTCACTCATTTGCTCATATAAACCACTCAGTCCTACCTACTAGGCTCACTGAGCCCACCCCAGCCGACATTGGGCAAAGGCATGACACACCCTGAACAACTTGCCCAACCAATTAGCCTAGTGTGCATGTGTAGGAGTCCCCACAAGAAACCCACACAAACATGAGGAGAACATGTAAACTTCTCACAGAATCGTCTTGAGCCTCGAACCCAGGACCTTCTTGTTTTGAGGTGGAAGTGCTAACCACTATGCCACCATGCCGTCCGCCTTTGTATGCTGTGGAATTATAATTTCTCTTTACTGGAACTAATTGAAAGGTCGCACAGTGGTGTAATGGTTTGCATTGTCACCTCACAGAAAGATCATTCTGGGTTCAAACCTGCTGGTCAACAGAATTTGCAAGTTTTCATTATGCTTGTGTGGGTTTCATCTGGCTGCATGGGTGCTGGCTTACTGATCCCAAGGTTGGGGGTTCAAGCACTATTATTTATTTTGCCATTCTGAATTTAAAGCACATATCCTAATGAGCAAGTGTGGATGTACTCTGCGTCAAATAAAATAATTAACCCATGAGTGCAGCATCATGGAGTGTGGCCTGTTGGATGTTATACTGGAACATACTCTGACCTTCACACTCATTCTTTCATTCATCTTCAGTAAGTAAACACTAGGTGTGAAGCAGGAATACACCTTGGAATTGCATTCATACCTGGGGGAAATTCAGTACAAGGAGTCCACCCACTAGCACGTTTTTGGGGATGGAAGAACACCAGATGACCCACAGGAAACCCAAGCAAACTTAGAGAAAACATGCCAGCTCAGCATTAAGCAAGAGAATATGGAACTGGGATGTGGCAACACTGCACAACATGTCACCATGCCACCCTGGAACACGTAGATAACGCCTAATATACCCAACAGACTGGGGAACGGAATCACGCATAACTGTTTGTTAGTAAATATCTAATTTGTCAATAATTATTTATTGTTGAAGTAAAAACTGTACATTAGAAGAGCACTTAGAAAGCGCAAACCTCTGCCAAACCCAGCATACGAACCAAAATGTTAAAAATCGTCCCATGTTAAAGAATCCTTTAAAAAGAATACTGGATCCAGTGGAGTCTTCCTTGTCCAAAGCCCCACCTCTGGCTAGAAATTTCATGAAAATACACACATAACCTGTAGCAAATAACAGATAGCATACAGCAGAACCTGCTCTAACATGACACTTCCAAAAAAATTGTATCTTACAATGTTGAAAAATTCCTGAATCCAAATTTTGATCCAGATCATCACAAAAATCTAATGTGGTCTTCCACAAATGGCGGGGAGGCTGGTGCCTATAGTAGTTAGCACTGTTGCCTTTTTTCTTTTCTTTTTTTTACATGAATAAAATTAAAAGAAGACCACGAAGAACAGAAAAAAGAGATAATGTTTTCTGCTGCACCATTGAAAACATCATTACATACTGCTATCCCTGCAGTGTGGTTTGCTAACTTCAACAAATCTAAATAGAATTTAGAAATTTTAGAAAGAAAAGACATCACAGGACAACTCTCAGACAGTGAAAGCATCTACACTTAGTCTAAAAAGGTGAACCAATATTATCAAGGATACTACACAGCCCCGTCATCACCACTTTAATCTGCTCATATCAGATAGGCGGTTCTATACAATAGCTGCTCACAAGTCTAGGCTCAGGAGTAGTTTTCTTCCCACAAGACAATAACCCTCATGAAATACTGAACAGTACCTCTCAATGGTCACTCATGGACTCTAATGACTGAGTGTTGCTAAAACTTAAGGGCATATCAATAACTTCACTATGCACAAGAATCTATGCAATAACTACAAATGTGCAGCACTGCAATGTAGGATGACAGTATGTGGGACTACATATTGGTGCACAAGTACAAATTATAAGTAATCTGAATAATTATTATGGAATCAAATACAAAACCTAATAAATATACTATATTACAATAATATTTCGTATAACTATGTTTTGGGCACGTCAGTGTCGACTGGTGGGCTGTCAAACAGGGAAAGTCTACTTCTTAAAATTTGTTCATTACGGCATCATCTTACTTCATGTGCCCTATGAGAGTTAGCCAGATCTCCCAAACCCAGTTTTTACTAAACACCCTGAGATGGTTTCACTAAAAGGCCAGCATTCCATTCTCCTTTTCACAGCGCTTCCAGTCAGCCAGCTCACCTTGTCTTACCAGGAGAACTAAAAAGACTTTCGAAGCCAAATAATTCTTGGACAGGGCGGCATAGAGGTTTGCATATCTACCTCACAGCAAGAAGGTTCAGGGGTCTTCCCATGCTTGTGTGGGTTTCCTCAGGGTACTCTGATTTCCTCCCACAGTCCAAAGACATGCACATTAGGCTAACCGGCTATTCCAAATTGCCCCTAGATGTAGGTGTGAGTGTAAATGGTTGGGTGTGTTGCCCTACAATGCTCTGGTGAGCTGTTCGAGGTGTACCCCACCTTTGCCCAGTGTCAGCTGAGATAGGCTCCAGCCTCCCTGCGACCCAAAAAATCTTTCTGCTGTTTAATTCTAAGTCTCTTACATCGTCCTCCATCCAACAGTAGTATATGTACAAATGAAAATTATTATCTATACTGCAGGCAAAAACAGACAATGAGCAGCAATTACTTGCTAAAAATCTGTGTTGAACTAAACTTGAAAAACTCTGATGTCAATCAAAAAGAGGTCCTGCCTCTTTGACAGTTCCTCCAATCATCATGCAGCATCCAAGCATCCTGACCCACCCACCCCTCATAGAGTCCTAGTAAAGCTGAGCTTCCCGTAAAAGGACATTTTCAAGCATTTATCCTGTAAATTTCGAGTTTTTGCTGTGCTGGAAGCAGGTATTTGGATTGCGTTTTAATGGATTGTGCTACCATGGGAATGTATGAGGGGAAAAAAAAAATCAAGTTAGATGACCTGGGAGAAATGATTACTAATTCTGAATGAACTAGCCATTAAGTTGAAGATGTTGTCGCCATGATATTTTAGAGGAGGCAAGGCATTCCTTGTAATCTGTAGAGCAGCCACTGCTAGAACATGTGCAATTATTGTTATGTGTGCAATAATCACAGTATGTGAAATGCAACTCAGAGTTGTATGCTAAGAACATGAAGGCCATACTGCATCCTGAAAATGTTGATGAACGTAGCAGCAACATGGTAAAAATGGAAAGAAGTTCCTACTATGTCCCTACTATGTCTATGCCAGGTTCTCACGGCATCTAATAAGTTTCCTCTAATTTCTTACCACATGCATGATCACCTGGGCACCACGTCCAATGCGATCTTACTACATTCTTACCACGGCATATCAGATCTCATCATGCCCTTACCTCATTCTTGACTGCTTTCATCTGGTCCTTATAAATACTGCACCATGTGCTGCACTGTTTCATTTATAAATGTTGTTGGTACTACAGACTTATGATGTTTCTTCTTACTGTGTCCTGACTCAACCATGTGCTCTGCGTCCTTGGCCACCTTACCACGTTCTTATTAGTTTCTGTTGTGTTCCCAAAAGGCTGTACAAGTTCTTAATACATTTACACAATAATTTGAAGATTTAAGGGGAATGTGGCTGAGTTTGATGGAGGTTAAATGTGTATAATAATTATGTGCACTAGGACTAGATGTGAGGTTACATATGAGGGGTCTTATCTTTTGTTGTAGCTTACTGTGTGTGTACACGCTGTGTGTATAAATGTTGCTATGTGGGTGGTTGGAAGGGCAAGCATCAAGAGTGGGATGAGAGTATTATTTGTCTGTACAACATATGTATGCCTTGAGATTCAACTACAACTTAATTGTCCTTGATAATGACAATAAACCTTGACTTAATTGAAAGGGACATCAAGTACGTGTGCTAATAATCTCCAATTTGACAATCAGGGTCTCTTTTCAATAAAACTAGGTGCATTCAAACACCCACACACTGCATTTCTGTGATCTGTATGTTCTTATTACTATTACATTTGTAAGGAACCATCTTCTCTAGGCCTCACTGGTTCCTCATGTTCGTTGAAAGACCAAGCAGGTCTGTGTGAAAGACCAAGCAGATTCGATCAGTTCCCAATTTAGTAATTTAATGAAGTATATCAAAAAATGGTGTGGTGTTTCGGGCATGTCCGACTGGGAAGATACCCCGGGGCCAACCCAGAACATGCTGGAGGGACTACATCTCTCGGCTGGTCTGGGAACGCCTTGGCATCCCCCCGGAAGAGCTGGAGGAAGTGGCTGAGGAAAGGGACGTCTGGGAGTCACTGAATGAATGAATGAATGAATGAATGAATGAATATATCAAAATAAGTACAAAAACTTGAGATTTTGCATTATGGCTAAGTGAGCCCTGTCTTTCCTTCTGACTCCGAGTTTTATTGTTTTGCATGTCCATTGTGCTATCTTCAGGCCACAGCTACGCACATGTTTTGTGCCACTAGGGCACCCCATGGTGAATATTTACTTGATGTCACAGGATATATGTTTTACATGGTATACAAGGAGTAACAATATTTGTGGAACAATACACAACCTGCCTCATAAATCAGAAACTTAACCTTTAATCTTTTAGATCCTATACCTATAGGTGACTGTTATCTTTACTCATAGAAATGGGGGATACTAGATTTATGTTCACTGGGAATTTTACTGTGGTCAGCTATAGAATCTGATACTTCCAGATTTTGAATAAAAGAATACAACTTTATTATTTCCTAAAATACACATTCCTAAAATTGCCACTCCTAATTTACACCTCTTCCACTATTTGACTCTCACTGCATTTTTTCTTGCTCAGAGTCTCACCTGCTCTTTAACTCATCTCTCACTCTCTTTTAGTTGATTCCTGCATCTCCCCATGCTTCACATCTTATTTATCACTATATTCTTTCTGGATCCTGATCTTAATCATTTTCCCTTTAATAACTTCATTGTAGTCTCTGCTCTTTCTTCCATCCATGAACTCCACAGTACATGAATGCTTTATAAATTATGTTCCACAGGCTCCCTGGCTTCTGCCAAAAACATATATTGCCTGACATTTCTTCCCATGCTGATCTTTTGTCTTAATTGTATAAAGTCACAGTATCTGAAATTAAACTCAGTATGGAGTTAGGAAATCTAAACTTTAACCCCATTTTGGTACTTTCATAGACTCTCTCTCTCTCTCTCTCTCTCTCTCTCTCAGTTGAGAACAGCTTTATTGTCATGACCCTTTTGGGTTATAGTGTATGTACACACGATGGTAAGGTTATTAATTAATTATACAACCTTGCAGAAGTTTCTGAAGTAATAACAGACTGTGACATTAATATTTAAACTCATGGCTTGTACAAGACTTTAATTTTGAAGCTAACGGCACACCAGAGATTAAGAAACAATTGGTAGAATCGACTCCAAGCTACAGTATCCCAGGCCAAAAAAAAAGTGAGGTATGGGGAATTTTGGTAAACTGATTAATTGTACTTAGTAAATACAAATATTACTTTATAAATATAAATATGAAGTTAGAATTTTATGATAGTCACCACCCAACAAAAGTTAGGACAGTCATGTTTATTATTGTCTTAAATCACCTTTACTTTTAATTTGGAAACTGAAGATACTAACTGTTGCGATTTTTTTTTTTTTTTTTTTTTTTACAATTAAACGTTTTCATGCTCAACAGTCCATAATCTATTTTCCTCTTCATGATGTGCCATACATTTACAACTGGAGACAGATCTGGACTGGCAGTAGGTCAGTCAACTGCATTATGAAGCTGCTCTGTAGCCTATGCAGAATAAGGTCTAGAATAATAAGGTTTTTTTTTAGAAATATGCATGGACCTCCTGGGAACAGATGTTGCTTTAATGGCAACTTATATCTCTCTAAATTCCAATATTTCGCCCTAGTGTCAATGGTACTTTCACACACAAAACTCACCCATGCTGTGGACACTGATGCATCCCCATACCAACACAGATTCTGGCTTTTGCACGTTTTGTTACTAATAATCTGGATGGTTGTTGCCATGTTTGGCATGGAGAACTCATTACATTTCCCCGCACAAATGTTATAATGTGGCCACAACACATGGTTCCACTCTCTGTCAGTCTATTTGAGTTTAACTTTTTGCCCAGAAATATTGGTGCCATTTTTACATAGAATTGGTGCAATTTTTACATAGAATTGAGCTTCCTTTGCATATTAAAAAAAGTATAATTATGTTGGTCAGTGAATCAAAATAATATTTTATTTATTTTTATTTACCTTTTTGCAGGTAAATAAATGTTGACATGAATTAACAAATCAAAGATTTTGGTTTGTATTGCATTTTGGAAAATAACTGTCTTTTTTGGAAATAGAGTTAATACATAAAAACTTGCAGATTCATTGTTCAATCTATAGGTTCACAAGAATGGGAGGTTCAGTCCTCAGCATAATAATGCAACAAAAACTTATGCAATGTTTACAAGAAGTCTGCTGGTTCTAGGAAGCATCAGATTGAGATTAAAAGAATAAAGAGTTACCTTTTGGCATGAATATATGACTTCAGCAGTATGTCAAAATAGCTAGCAGTTTCAGTATTATAGGTTCCATTGTTCACAGTGCATATATATATATATATATACACATATACAAACACACACACACACACACACACACACACACACACACACACACACACACACACACACACACACACACATCTTCATTGCTGCTATGCATT
>JAQMYF010000022.1:4312695-4333583 GCA_030014195.1 Neosilurus mollespiculum
TATATATATATATATGCATTGTATGTTATAAATGAATGGTCATCATGGAATCCTGACCCTGTCTGAAAATTGGTGGTAAATAATAGGAAGATGAGAGAACAGGATAAAGCGAGACATGAAGAAAAAGCCGGTTAGTTTTACACAGCATGAGGATATGAGCAATTAATAGCTCTAAGCCATTGTAAAATCACACTATGACTATTTACTCTGCTTGGTGCTACAGTGTTTATACTTCAACATCATAGTGTTCTATTGTTCAGGTACCTTCCTAACTTGTGTAGATGCTGGGGTAAATAACATAATAAGTAATCAAATCTAGTTAAAAAAATCATCCTATAGTGTGCAGATAAATTTGTATGGCAGATACATAACTGTTGACAGATATGCTTAAGAATCTAGCTCTGATTAACAAGGCATTAGTATTGGCTGTCTTTAGCCTACAGTGACAAAGTGATTAATCTGCCCTATACTGTATTTGACATCTTACTTCCTTGAGCATGTATGGTTATAAATGAATTAAAACAAATGTTGTTCCTGTGTTAGAAGTTGTTCCTATATTGTAAGCTGTTCCTGTATTGATGATTTGATATCTTACCTCCCAGCTAGGTTCAACAGTATGGCTGAAAATGAAAATAGTAGCGACTTTGAGGTTACTGACTGGAAGGTTATGAGTTCTTGGCACCTCCAAGGTGCTACTACAATGCATTTAATCTAAGTGCTAAAACTTCATTTTCTTAGTGCAACTATTAGTTGATTAGGAGAAAGGCATCTGACAAATATTTGTATAATAGCAGAATGTGTGATCACTTGGTTAGAGTAAGTTCTGTTTGAGATTTTCCAGTTACGACATTTGTAAAAGATGTAACCATGCATTTATAGAATCCATCGTAATTGCATGGTCAGTGTTTTGGATAATAGAGCTAACTAAATTTATTAGTAAATATCATAAAAAAGAAGGTAGAGTATAAAAAAGTGTGTCAAGTTGAGTTTAATTATGAAATTGAGTAAGGTACTCAAATTGAAGTTTAAAAAAAATCAAATGGTCAGAGCTAGAATTCACAAATCATGGTTACAGAGTTTTCCCCAAGGTCTAGTGGGCATATTCATTCATTCATTCATTCATTCATTCATTCATTTATTCATTCATTTTCTGAACTGCTTTATCCTAATTAGAGTTGCGGGGAGGCTGGCACCTATCTCAGCTGACTCTGGGCGGGGGCAGAGTGCACCATGGACAGCTCGCCAGACCATTGTAGGGCAGGGCATATTCGTATATAATAATAATAAAATTTCAAAAAATCAGAAATTGGGATTCTGAGTTGCGCAACAGATACCCCTTTTCCCTATGATGTGGAGATCTTGAACTCTAATCCCAACCACAACCACAGCCATCTGTGTCTGGAAGACCAGAAGAGCATAACTGGAAGGGCTCTCTTGGGAGAAGGGATGGCACATGCTCTCTCCTCTCAACCGCATCAATCATGGGCATCAGTTAGCTGATGCATATAAAGGTAATGTTTCCTCTGAGTGTGTTACGCCATCCCTAACAGAAAAATGCAGTTAGCTGGCATTACATGCCTCGGAGGTACCCTACGGTGACCTTTCCCCTGGTTGGTAGCTGTCTGATGAGTGGGAATTGGCCATGACTGAATTACGGAGAAAAATCTAGGGAAACAATGGTTTAGACCAGGAGTTTCAAACTCATTTTCAGTGAGGGCCACATCACTAAATTTCAAGGTCATCGAATGGGCCGAATAATTACTCAACATCTATTCAGAAAAGGCAACCATGAAATATTATTTGTTTACACATTTGTATTCTTTTCCTTTATTTGCTTTCATTTTCTGACAATGAACAGTGACAAGCTAGCATGCAATCTTTCCTGTGTCCTGAATGGCCAGTCGTTTACTTGAACTTTGTTGCCTCCACCTACTGGATGGATCATGAATTACAGTTCATGGTAATAGTTGTAAAAGCTCTCGCTTTTAAGTTTGACACCTGTGGTTTGGACCATGCCCATACAGATATAGACATTATGATATGCACCTCATGTCTGCAGTTTTCCCTGCTTTCTGGAAAAAAAAAGTGAAAGAAAAAGTCTATAGAAATCTATCCAACATTGGAACAATGGTTTGGATATGCTGACGCAGCATAAAGCTAATTTTCCTGAGTTTCCTCAAGTACCCAGGGCAGTAGGATGGTTGCACCTCAAAGTAATGTGCACATCACCCTGGTTAAGTGTTCCTTTTCCATTAAATTCTGTGTTGCATTTCACTTGCAGGCACTGGGAGCTTAATGTGCTATGGATAAATCCATACATTCATTCCTTGAGCTCAGCCGATGAGATCTGTGCTTCATTAATAGTAATAAGCTCCTAAGAAATCGCTCCCCTTATAAATATGTAATTTATTTGGCACGTGATCTGCTAGTTAAAGTGGGCCCCTTTGCCATTTTAATATCTCTTAATAAGTAATCCTCCACAATATGAGATTTCCTGCCCTCACATTTACACAGATATATTCGTTTTTTGGTCATGGCCCCCTGGGCAATGGACAATTATCAGTGCCTTATTTCTTTGAATGGATCAGTCCTTTGAACAGTCAGCACCTCATCATTTCCTTTTTTATTTGGCTGTTTGCACTGAGGCCTTGCCATGAATTGGACTTTTTTTTTGTGTAGCCTTTGCTATACATCATGTAGATATTGTTAACAGTAATTTGATTTTGAGCTAGTTTGTATTTACTTTATGATTGAGCTTAAAGTTAAATCAAACAAACATACTATGTGTTTATCATTACTTAGTATAAATACAGTGATACTGTACTTATTGTTTTAAAAATATATATATTTAGGCTTAATATGTTTTAAAGACTTAAAATATCCAAATAAATGAAGCATCACGGGCACGAATGCTCAATGTTTTTGCAGGTTAGAAGGTTCTGGGTCTGAATCTGTGCTTGTGTGGGTTTCATCTGGGTACTCTGGTTTCCTCCCAAAGCCCCAAAACAGGCATGCTAGGTCAACTGGCTTCTCTGAAGTGTCCCTGGTTGTGAACATGAGAGTGAATGGTTGTTTCCATGTAGACATTATGTTTAATAAAGGCCAATTTATTCACATAAGATGTTTTAAATTATCTGCTTGAATGTGACATGCTTCTGTGTTAAAATCAATACTTTTTCATAAAACACTGGTTGTTCAATCGCAAACTTGGTAAAAACTAAACAAACAAAAAAGTTTATGTCTTTAAACAGTGGGTATAGAAAAGAATAATCCCCTTGAAAATATTCACATTTTGTTGGATTGAAACCTGAAAAAAATTTACCAGCTGTATTTTACTCAGTACAACTTAAAGCAACTGAAACTTTTAAGAGCAACAGTTGAGAAATATAAAAAAAATAATAAAAAGTAAACACTGAGATGGTTAAAGTTCACCCCCTTCTAAAAATTCTTGTAAACTCAATCAGTTATAATCACCTTCTCCACTGCACACCAAGCTAATTGGCTTCCACCTGCCATCGACTGTAATCAGTCTGATTATTTCAGCATAAAAACAACACTGTGTCAAATGTTCTCAGGAAAAAAGTTCAAGAAATTGATAAAAAAATTCAAAGGCTTTATTAGTCCCTAGGAGAACAGTAAAGTCCACAATCAAGATGTGGAAAAAGTGCTTGGTACTACTATGACCCTTCCAGGATCAGGCCGTCCCTCATAACTGGATAGATGAATGAGGAGAGAGGCTATCAAGAGGCCTTTTGGCAACTTTTAAGAAGTTACAGAAATTTTAGCAAAGAATGGTCATTGTATGCACCCGAAAACAATATTACAAATACTCTACAAATGCCGTTTGTATGGGAGAGTCTCGATTAAGTTTTGCAAAAACACACCTCAAAGTTTCTGTGACCAAATAGGTGTTATGATCAGATTAGACAAAGATTTAACTATTTGGCCAACAAAGGAACACCATACCTACAGTAAAGCATGGTAGTGGTAGGATCCTGTTGTGGGAATGTTCCTCTACAGCTGAGACTGAGACGCTTGTCAATATGAAAGGAAAAATGCATGGAGCAATATATTGTAAAATTCTTGAGGGAAACCAGCAGCCCTCTGCCAGAAGCTTTCAATGAGAAGGTTCACCTAACAACATGATAATGACCCAAAGTTTGACCCAAAGATATCCACCTAAAAGGTGGATGTCCTCACGTGGCATAGTCTGAGCCCAGACCTAAACCCTGTTGAAAATCCATGAAATGACTTGAAGAATGCAGTCCACCAACATCACCATTTAATTTGACTGAGCTTGAACAGTTCTGTAAAGAAGAGTGGGCAAATATTGCACAGTCTACATGTAATCAAAGCCAATGGTGGTTAAACAAAGTACTGGCAAAGGGGGTGATCTTTTAACCATCTTTAACTGCTGCTATTCTATATTTCATTTGGCTGTTATTAGTTGCATTAAAAAGGCAGTTTAAAGCCAAACAAAAAGGTTTGCATGCATAGTATACACCCACGCCCATTAAAACACACTTTTGTTATTACAACCTCCTCTGTAGAAAAGAAAATGAGCAATACTTCCTTGCACAGGAGATGCCACTGTACTGCAAAATGTGAGGTAGGAGTGGCATCAGATAAACAGTTGCCATGGAAGTGTTGTGCATTAAATGTACTGGGTAATATATAAGAAGACTCTTGTATGATGTATGTAAATGTAATGTAGTATTATGTGCTGAAGTTCACTAGCTTATATCTGATTTGTTCGTTTAATATCTGTATACTTTGTTTTTGATGGCATCTTGCCCTTGTGGAACTGACACATGTACATCCTATTCTCGTGATTTCACACTCTCATGATAGTGAAATGAAGTACAAATGGTGGTATTGTAGTACAAAAGGCTAATGCAAACTATCGAACAGATTTTAGCAGATTTTGACTTCATAGATGTAAGTAAAAACCGCCTGATGAATGAAATATCCAAATTTTCAGTGTAAAAGGAGAGTTTTAAAGGCTTTTCTTTAATTTTCCTTTGAATAAATTCATTTGAAAAATATTTCTTGAGTTCATTTCAGTCTGTAAAGCAATAAAATGTGATTTATTTATTTTAAAAAAAATTCTATCCCCACTATGCAGTGTTTAATGACTGGAAAAGTGGAACATTTCTGCAGCATATTTCTTTTTACACAAGTGATAGTGTTCATTCACACTCACACTCTCACCTACGGGCAATTTGGAGCAGCCAGTTAGCCTAATGTGCATGTTTTTGGACTGTGGGAGTAAACCAGAATACCCAGAGGTAACCCATGCAAGAATGGGGAGAACATGCTAATTCCACACAGAAACACCCGATTCTGGGGCTTCAACCCAGAATGTGAGGCGGACATGCTAACCACTATGCCATGATGCCGCCCATGAAAATTATAGTAATAATAAAAATAGTCTCAAAAGCTTAACACTATTCTTTGTGGACACATGTAGTTTCTGTTTCTGTAATAGAGAGCTACATAAAGGTTAACATTACACCCATGTAAGAAAGCAAAACATTAAAAACCAGCATGAGTAAATCCTCTTATGCTGTTTTGCTCTTGGTTCCTGAAGTGTGTCCTTCAATGTCCTAACATTGTCCTATATACTATATGGCCACTGGTTTGTAGACACATACCCAGTTGTGAAAAATAACCTCCATTCTTATTGGAAGGCTTTCCACTGGATTTTTGAAAGTGGCTGTGGGGATTTGCGTTCATTCTTCCAAAAGAGCAGTATGGAGTCAGGCACTGATATTGGATGAGAAGGTCTGGGGTGCAGTCAGGGTTTCAATTGTGTTCAGAGGGGTTGATATCAGGGTTTTGTACAGGACACCCCAATTCTTAAGGCTCCAAAACGTGATAATTCATGTCTAAACATTGTGCACATGATTGGACTCTTAGTTCCAGTAAAGAGAAAACGTAATGCTACAACATACATTGTGGCACTGGTTTGGGAAATGGGTGTTTTGGTCAGGTGTCCACATACAATTGGTCATATAGGATGTATTTACAGTAATATCTATTTACTAACCTGGGATTACTCATATCTTGTGTTTGATGTCTTTCTTAGTAAGCCATGCTTTTATTTGGCTGCAAATGGAAGGATGAGTCACTGAATAGCCTCTTTTGTGCGTGCTTGATGTGAATTAACACATATTTTTGTTTTCTTGTTTGTGTTAATCAAACAAAAATAGCTTCTTATCCTACCCGAGACTGTCTCAAAGTCAACTGAGTACACCAGATAAGAGCACCACTTTTTCCACAATTATACAAGAGGTAAAGGGATTAAAAAGTTCAAAGTTGTAAGCTTCACGATTGTTCCAGCCAAAGTGAACCACTGGTAGTGATTGACTTTCAGGTTTACCCCAACAGAGACAGGATGAATGCCTGGATTTAATATACAGTAGATAACTGAGTGAGATGTTAATGGTATCACCTTAAACAAAATATTGAACAAAAAACAGGCATCAGATCAACTTCCATTTCAGGGAACCAGCGAGGAATTACAATAAATGAGGTAACTTGATAAACCTGGATTATTTCATCAAGACTGGCTAATTTCTATCAATTTCAAGGAAGTCTTACTTACTTACTAAATCATACTTACTGCTCAGTTACTATGGCAGCATATACTTTTGGGTAAAGCTGTACAGTAAAGTTAGTTTAGCCTAGGAAAAAGTTTCTACTGAAACTAGGGACTTTTATTAGTCTGCTTCACTGAATACCCCTCAGGATTTTGTCAGTTAGATAAAAATTCTTTGTATGATCAAAGACTGCCCAAAATCTGTAACACATTACTAGGGTATCTTCTCAAGTGAGTGTTATTTTATGTCATGGACCCCTTGGGAATTTACCCATTTACCAGTGACTTGTGAACCTTTGGCCAGGTCTGTAAAACAGCCATTTTCATTTCCAAGTTTTTTCTAGGATATTTTTGTGTCCATTCTTGTTTTAAGAAGGTCAAATGCTTTCTAGGTCATTTCCATTTTGGTCAGTCAACAGGCAAATGGATAACTGGTTTCAAAACACCTACCACAATTGAGCCCCTTAGAGCAAAAGTGGGCTAAGTCCATTTTGTGAATTTTCAGGTGAGTGCTTTAAAGTTTTAAGGCTATAAAAACTGGTATGATTCGTATTTCAGTGCCTTCAGTCTCACTGAATACTTTTCCAGCCTAAATTGCTGTGTTGGGACTTTTGGGAATTTGGGGAATTTTGCCAAAAATTGCAATTTTGGACTTAGCCTTAACTTTAGGAATTGCAGCAATTTTTTTGGCAGAAATTAAATTTTTCAGTGAAACAGTGGTCTAAGACCAAATGTCCAGGAAAGTAGCAATATTACAAAAAATAATGAATAAGATTCAGTTAAATACCTAGCAGAAGATGCAGTGGTGTTCTAGCTACAGTAATACTTACTTTCAGAGTCCTCTATTAACTGAAGGATATTAACTCTTTTTCAGGTATGTTTTTCCTAGATGTGGAGGCTTTACACATGGGCGCCACCATCTTGGATTTTGGACTTGGCCCACTGTTGCACTAGTAAATCAGTGTAATAGTTAAGAGCAATAGTGAAGTGCCCCTATTATGTCAAAATTAGAACTCTACATGGAATTTAGACCAGTGTTCATCTGAAAGATGAAACTTTTCTCTATTCATTTCTGTACTTAACTCAAATTGACAAAAATGGACTTAGCCCACTGTTGTTCTAAGGGGCTCAATTGTGTGTAATTGTTTATGCCTCTGTGCCAGCAATAGACAGGCAGGAGGCATTATGTTTTCAGGTTGTCTGTCCATCCATCTGTATGTACGTATGTACGTCAATCCAGGCCATTCTTTTGAATAAGACATCTCATGAATGATTTGAAGGATTTTATTGAACCTTTGCAAACCTGCCCACCTTGACTCAAGATTGAACTCATTAGATTTTGGAGGCTATAGATCAAAGGTCAAGGTCACTGCAGCCTCATGTTTGCCATTCTTCTGAATGTGATATCTCAAGCCCACTTGCAGGGATTGTATTCCACTATTACATAAAAGTCCGCTCTGACTCAAGAATGAACTAATTACATTTTGAAAGTCATGGGTCAAAGGTCAAGGTCACTGTGGCCTTAACATGCAGAGACATATAACTGGCAGATGTTATTTTTAGTTTTCATACTGCCATTTAATGCAACCAAATTTGATGGACATCAGCAGACTGGATCATGCATTTTTATATATTTTAGAAATTATTGAAAATACATGATATTAAAATGGATTAAATAGATATTAAATAAAGACAAATTAACCAGTTCAACTGACAGGAATACATAATCATGTCATGTTTCCTATATGCTTTGGATTAATAACAATCCCTTTCAGTTAGCTTGACTGTTGCATGAGCGTGTCATTCTCTAATGTAACTGTTTAGGCTCTGGAAAATAGTTCAGTAAAAATAAATAGAATAAATGCAAGCAGTAAGTCAGAGGAAATGATCCCCTGAATTAAAACCTTTATGTCAGTAAAGATTCAAGTTTTTTGCTGGCAGTGTGGAAGTAAACTAACACAAAAAAACAGACTAAAGCAAGCAAGACATTAATTATGCACAAGTTAAATTAAGGAAAATGTAATAATAGGAATAAGCATTTTGAGAAGCTATGGTGGCACGGTGGTGCAGTGGTTAGCACATCCGCCTCACAGAAAGAAGGCCTGGGTTTGATACCAGGCGCAGGCTTTTTTGTGTGGAGTTTGCATGTTCTCCCTGTGGGTTTCCTCCAGGTACTCCAGTTTCCTCCCACAGTCCAAAAACATGCACAGTAGGCTAATTGCCTGTTCCAAATTGCCCCTAGGAGTGAGAGGTTGAATGGTTGTATGTGTGTTGGCCCTGCGATGGCCTGGCGAGCTGTCCAGGGTGTACCTCGCCCTCAGCCAGAGTTGGCTGCGATGGTGGGCGCCAGCCTCTCTGTGACCCTAGTTAGGATTAAGCGGTTTAGAAAACAATGGCTTAGAAAATGAGTGAATGAATGAATTTTGAGAAGGTGTTGGACCTGGACGGGACAAGACCTCAACACAAACAAGGTAAACAGGATTCAAGTGAATCATTAGCATAAAGATATTGGCTGTATATTCTACATAATAACTAATAATTTAATGTGAATTATTATTACATAACAACGTCAATAAAATATAAACTCCTGAAAAGTGCTACTGTGTAGGAATGACAAAGCACAGCTTTCAAAATGCTTCTTTTCCACCCAGATCAGTTGTGAGTCACTGCGTGGTGTGTTGGTGTATTTTGTACATGCATCTACCAGCATAGCACTCATGGGAAGCAGCAAAAATATTTTAGTTTGTGTGCCATTATGTCCAAAAAAATAAATAAATAAATAAAATAAAGAAAAGAAAGGAAAAAAAAAAAAATAAACGAAAAAAGAAAGAAAAAACCTAGCAGATCATAGGATTGCAACACGCATAAGCAGGTTTACTGGTACAGTCCTGGCATTTAACTTTCATTTAGTAATGTAACATTTGCTTATTGTTGGTAAACAAAGATTAGTTTTGTTATATGGTAGACCTACTCACCATTACCACAGATAAATTACTAAGACAAAACACAACAAGATAGCATTTTATTCATCTGGAAAATTTTATTATATTTACAGTATGTACTGTTTATAAGATGCTAGAAATGTAGCTTCTGTGGCTGCAGCAAATTAGGTTCATGGGAGTGTAAAATACTTTCCAAGGGAAAAAGTATCATAAATTACCTAGTTTATATTTAAAAATATATGTTATAAAAATATAATATATATAGCTGGCTAACTATTTGCTAGCTTAGTTTAGTAGCCTTGGTTAATTAAATATTTATATATATATGAGTCACTACATGTTTAAATGTATTAAAGTATAACACTGTCATGCTACGTCATCGCTAGTAGCAAGCTAACAAATTATTGTATGTTAGCCTAAAATTTCTTGCTATACATGCTATCTAAAAAGATACCAACTAAAGTTTTAATTTCAATTACAATAAAAGTGGGACAAAAGAAAGTGCCAAATTGACTAAATCAAATTATTAGTTTCTTACTGGTGGTATTGGTCTATTCCTGCTCTTCTGTATTATTCTTTTTTGTATTTTTCTTCTGCAAAAAAATGTAGATGCTTCACAGTCACTGATTATTCATGGTTACCTCATTTATTTAGGCACATTTCAAGAATTTGCATATCACTAGGAGGCTCTCTGTTATTGCCTGATAATACACATTTTTATTAAAAAGCAAGAAAATGTGCTATCTATCTATCTGTCTATCTATCTATCCATCCATCCATCCATCCATCCATCCATCTATCTATCTATCTATCTTCCTTGTTCCCAACACACCTAATTTAAGTCAGTTACCTACTGAGTTAAATTAGCTGTGTTGGGAACAAGGAAAACTTTAAAATGTCCCAGGCAGTGGTCCTCCAGGACCAAGGTGAGAACAAGTGGCCATTTATTCCGCTTATAGCACACAGCTGCCTTAAACTCAACCCCGCAAGGATTACTCTTTATACGCCGGTGAAAGATCAAATAGGACAAAAGGACAAAGCAAATGCAGGTCCAGGAAAACCAGAGGTAATTCCTGTCAGGCTTAGGTTTCCTTAAAAATGATCATGGAGATATGGCTGTATTAAATTTCAAAACCCACTTGACATGATGCATCTAATCCTAACAGAGAGATGTAATTGATGCTAAATCATTCAGATTTGTAGAGATGTGAGTTAGCCAATGCATGTCAGTAGCACAAGTGGTGTTTAAAAGTTATAATTGGACACAAAGCCTCGGGCACACAGATAAGCATCAGGAGATATTACCCACCCCATAGCTATCTAGATGACCTTGTAGATGCTGAAAGACTGAACACTACAAACTTCTACAGCTATGCTGGAGGAGTAGAGATTGGGTGCACAAATTTTCATAAGTCAAGATGGAAATGCTCAATGCCAGTGGACCTCATCTTCACATAATCAGACCCTCATGTAATTACAGTTGATTTATTCTAGATGCACTGTGCCTGCAAAACATATGAGAGAGGCAATCTGTGCAAGCACTCAGTAATAGCCAAAACTGCAGCATGGAGAAGAAGCCTAGACACAGCAGGTTTAAGCACTGAAGTAGCAAGAAATTTGATTTGGAAAATTGAAGGGGACGAAAGTATTGACCCTGCCTTTTTTTCTGTTTTGCACTTCTCTAGCAAACAGTTATTATGTGTGTGTGCTTGCATAAAAAGATGACACCCTTATGTTTCTCTGCCATGACTGAAGATATTTTTCAAAGTCAGGTATGCCCTAAAGCAAAGCCTGCACTCCAAAGCTAATATACTTGCTTGAAAAAGTCACTCTCCAATCTACAACTACATCAGAGAACTTTACCATAAACCTCAGAGGGCACAGAACATGGCCTTTTCCAACTTTGGAATTGTTTCCCAGAGTAAATTTAAGACAGTGTCCTGAACATGGAAGGCCAAACACACTGCTTGAGAGACTCTTAAAACTTAAGAATACTTTGGTACCAACCCCCCCCCCCTCCCCCCCCTTTTTTTTTTTTTTTCCTCCCCTAATTTTATTCATATCCATTTCCCACCTATCAACTGTTGCCTTCCTATTACATACGACCACCACCACCCTGGGAGGGATTTAAAGCATGCACCTGCCCCCTCTATGAAATGCGATGCTGCCACCCACCTCTTTACGAACTGCTGCACATGCACATTTAGAGGTGGCCTAACACTTTCAGAGGGAAAACGCTATCTGCTCCCTTTTGTACGAATGAGCCCAGATTATTTTTCTGTTTTTTTTTTTTTTCACCTAGGCCCTATTTTCCAGTCCTTTACTTCCTCCATTCCCATTTCACCAACTCTTTCCTTTGTATCCAGAATATTTTTTTTTACTACTGACAAATATGATTTTGTCCAGAATTTGATCCATTATTGAGTTGAGAATTCTATAACTGGCAAAACAGCTATACACTGTAACCCTTTGGGGCAAAGACCCACATCAAAGTAAACTGCTTGCTTTCACAACTGACAGGCTCATAAAGTTATTATGAGTGTCTGACAATATGAAAGGATCCATACAGAGATACACCGGTGTTTGTTTACCTCAATAACTGTGAAAAAAAACTGAAGAGAATGATAATTTCTGTACTCATTGCTTTTACCATTTTTTTTTCTTCCTGTTCCAGACACAGTGCTCCATTCAGTGCATGCACGATTATTGCACATTTTCAGTTCTTTTCAGCAAAAATATATATTAGACTAGTTGGCTGTTCCAAATTGCCCCTAGGTTTGAATGTGAGTGGATGTGTGTTGGACTGATGACCTGTTCAGGGTGTACCCTGCCTCCGCCCAGAGCTGGCTGAGAGAGGCTCCAGCATACCTAGTAGGATAAATTGTATTAATTTATGCACATACTTTAATCGGTTTAATACAAAACACATGTTGCTCAAAACACAACTGGTTTCTGCTGCATATTTATGTGCACAATATAAACAGAAGAAACTTGGATATTGGAAGAAAACCTGACAAGAATCATTCATCTAAAGGTTGCCTCAAAGCTTGCACTCTGTCAGCGGCAGATGGTTGTTTGATTTGCCCTCAGCCAATTTTTTTTTGTCCGTGCTTTCAAATTGAATGTGTTCTGTTGGCAATCCAAGGTTCTCTGCCAGACTCAACCCAGCTGCTATGGAACACTGCATGATGAGAGAACAAGCTTGATAATTTGCAGAATTGATTTACTTGCAACAATCGCCAAGTGATCTTGATGTTCTGGGTAAGGAGCCACAACTCTTTTGTAGTTGTGTAGAGAGTCATTCCTGCAAGCAAATTAGTAGGAAGGCAAAAAAGTGAATATAAAGTGAATCTGATGATATTATTAAGCATTAGTATATACTACGCTCAAACAGCACAAGCTGATTGGTCTGCTGTCTCACTCACGGTTTGTCGCAGTCACCTGGAGCATGCATTTAACATTTTACAATGAAAAAAAATAAGCCATGAAAATCTCATTTAAGTTTGCTTTTCTTGTGTTTGCCATAGTATACATCAAAACACCTTTACAGAGCATAGTTTACATTCAAGTTTGAATAAGCAGGCTGAACAGACCGGAACAAACATTATTAGCTTCTACAGAATTAGACAAATCTTGTTTTAGTTTACTTTTCATTGTTTCCATGTTCATTCATTCATTCATTTTCTAAGCCGCTTAATCCTAATTAGGGTCGCAACTTGGAGCCACCAATCAGTTTACTGTGCATGTTTTTGGACTGTCGGAGGAAACCAGAGTATGTGGAACAAACCATTTGCAAGCACGGCAGGAACATGCGAACTCCACACAGAAATGCCCCAAACTGTGGAATCGAACCCAGTACCTTCTTGCTGTGAGGCGAACATGCTAACCACTGTGCTGTTTCTATGTTTTATATACTAAAAATCTTACACACGCAACTGCTTTCGTGTGCACTCAAGGTCACCTGTGTCGGTCATAATACTACTACTACAACTAATAAACAAACAAACAAACAAACAAACAAACAAACAAACCATGAAAATCTTGTTTTAGTGTGCTTTTTTGCTTATGTTTCCCTGTAGTATATACTAAAACAATTTTATTCCTCAGGCTCAGTGGAAGCATAATAGTTAAATATTAATAAGGTGAATTGGTTGGAACTCTTCCATAACAATAATTAAAATGCATTTATTTATTTATTTATAATTCTTTTTTGTGTGGAGATTATTCTGTTTATTCTAGCTTCATGACACTAGTTTTCTTGCCCTTTGTAACATCAGCAATAATCAATAAATTATATACTTTAAGACATGCACTAATTGTTATAGCGACAGTATGCTAAGAAGATAATTCAGCTCATATAAGATCATTGACATATCGATTGTTATAATAAAAACACCAGGATCACACTTTACGAATTTGTGGAAGCGTTTCTAAAATGCCGCAGAGGCTATTCCCCCAAATTCAATATATGCTAAGTAATAGATTGGATTTATACACTACATGAGGCAGTTGACATATAGCACATTGCCTTGCTCTTAAGATGGATTAGAGCTCTCATGGTCTAAAAGCAGAGAAAATAATAATAAATAAAAAAAATAAAAAATGAAATAGTAACATCAGTACTCAAAAGATATTCCCACATCAGATACCTACAGTAAGTACAAAATGAGAAAGAATAAGCAAATGGGAAATAACTAGAGAAAAATGTTAGTAGAATAAAAACTGTTAGTATATACTAAATGGGATTGGTTTGATCTGATTGGTCTCTAATCTCAGGATTGAAACACATTGCTCTAAACTTGAATCAAAATGATGGACACTCACAGGTTGTCATGGTCACTTGGAGCAGACAGTGTCATCTGGTTTTAGTTTGATTTTTTTTCATGTTTCCATGTAGTATACACTTAAACACCTTTTAAGTGCAAAGCACAGTTTACTTATGTTTCCATGTTGCATGTACTGAACTCTGAATGAGTAAACTATAAACATGGTTAACTTGACTCAGAGTGTAGAGCTCACCTGCCCCTCTGTAATGGTTAAATATGTGAAAATAAGCAATAAAAAGCTCTTAGTATGCTTTTCTGTATGTCTCAAAGAAAAAAGAGGGTTAAGGAGGTATCGGTACGCAACTCTCATGTACTTGCTCACATGTGCGGTGCTCATGTGTCTGTCATGATTTAAAAAAAAATAAAACTGGGGGCAGTCGTGGTGTGATGGTTAGAGAGTTGAGATTGGGACCAGCTGCTCTCTGGGTGCTGCAGTTGGTGCTCACTGTTTACGTGTGTGTGTGTGTGTGTGTGTGTGTGTGTGTGTGCTCACATTGGATGGGTTAAACGCAGAATCTGAATTTCCCTTGCGGGATTAATACAGTATATCAAAATCAATAAAAAAAAAATTATTTTAGTGTACTTTTTTGCCTATGTTCCCATGTAGTATGTACTAAAACAATAAGTTGCCTCAGGGTTTTCCAGTGGAAAAAAGTCCAGTGGATTTTTCTGAAATGACGAGTTTATTCACTGACTTCCACCAGGCCTTTGGTGAATTATTATTTCTGTAATAAAAACTCATGCAATTTCTGTAGAAGAGGACAAGGTCATGGTAATATACTGACTGCATATCACTACATAGACCTATTTGTGTTACACAAGCATCAATACCCACTTCACTGGGATTCCTTTTCACATATATCAATTTCACAACACTCTTTCCTCACCTAGAGGCTCCCTGCAGTTTCTTGTATTGCCCTACAGGTTAAATAAGAACAACTTATAATACACGTTGAAACAGTATTTGATGAACTTAGTATTTGAACAGCCAAGTAGATTATCATGAAAAGTGTCCTCTGTATTGTCACTGAAATCCAAAAGGTAGTAGGAAATAAAGAATAAGTTATTACAGCAAATACACAATATGGAAAAAAAAAAACATCTGTAGAGTATATGGTTTAAATTTATAAATACCTGGTGTTTTACTTCATGTAAGAGGTTAGCTGAATGGGGGGGAGGGGGGGGGGCGCATATGAAGGTGACATTGCAAAGCCAATATGAGTGGTGTTCTCTTTGGTGATATGTAATGGAGATTTGCAATTTATGCATATATGCATGCTTTGTAGCAGAAAAATCATACACGTATCCACTTTCAGAGATGAAACTGCACAAAGACGTAAGGTTTTTATGTGTGTACATGTTGACACGATCAAATCTATAGTGGACAGACAGTCACACATTGGATTTTATACAGATAACTCATTATATAATAGTAATAAAATTATCTGAATTAAAAATATCTGAATATAAGTTTTGTACTGCTAATAGTGACAAATAAACAATAATGCCACAATAAAGTGTGGGTATGAAGACTACAAATGGAAAATATTACTCAAGGTCAAAAGCTCCTATGTAGATTCATTAAAATTAAGCTACTTTTCACTTGTAGGCTGTGCCAAAATATGTTAAACAATATCAAAAGACAGTATGTGAGCTCTAGCCTTGGCTTTTTTTGTATGTTGATGCAGGCGTCATCTGAGCCTAATTGTTCAAGACAATTTGCTGAATAAATGCAAATAAGTCATATCCACACCGCTTCTTTTTTATTTGGGGCATAGACGGTAGACATTTTCCCTACACAAATTAAATGAAAACATGAAGTGCTTGCAAAAATGGACTATGCTGACAATTAGAGCACTTTTTTATTTTTTTATTATTATTTTTTTTAAATTAAGACCAGTACTCTTTAGATAAAATGGACTTCAGGATGACAATCCTTCTCTAGTCCAATATTATACTGAAAAATATGTGGCACAAAGACCTGGTAATTTACGTGCTGCTATGGCCTGTTAGTCAATGATACAGTAGCATGTACAAACATCCTTTGAGCTATAGTTATAGTTGCGGAAAAATAAAAACAAAACAAAACAAACAACCAAACAAAAAAATAACCCAACCCAAAAATATTCTAGGGATGACCAGCCAAATGGAAGACTTTATGCTTCACTGCCCCATCACTGATGGATGATGCTGCCCATTCTGGCAGAACAGACAATAACTCAACCTGTTATTAATGTTATTGACAGTCTTTTCATGCCCACTACCAATCGGACCAGGCATGCCGACCCTGAGACAAGGACTATGGCTTTACAGCAAACCCCCAACCCTAAAATTATAGGTCTGGCCCCTGTGAGAGAATCCAGCATGCTGTCATGTCATCGCAAGAAAGTGACGATTGTATGCACCCAAAGGAAAGGTTTTCTTAACCCCAAAACAATCTTGCTGAGCACTGCGAACAAATTGTTTTTGTCAGAGCAAAATGCCTGCACTAGGGATTAGAATTCAAACAGGTCACACTGTGGCTGAACTTATTGACTGAAGATATTGATGCCATGGTTTATTAATTCACCTATGAACTTAACTGAGACTGTGTTCAGGCCGGTGTCCGAGGAGGACAACTTCTGTGCAAACCATGAGATGTCTTCTTTTATTAAAATGCCATTCAACACTTTTTGTACACCTTTTGGTCAGAAGTAAGAGGAGTGGCATTGATGGACATTTGTGAAGTGGTGACATGGAATTCACTTTCAAGCTTCACAAGAATCTACAAACTAAAAACAGACTAAAAAAACAGCACTGGTACTTCAATTTAATGTTAGCAGTCAAGAGAAATGGGCCAATTTCAAATGAATAGACTACATAACACTAAACCTGGGCTTCCACTGGGGCCACGTTGACCATGATGTCCACAATTGAAAAAGACCTGGGACTCGAACCCAGAACCTTCTTGCTGTCAGGTGGATGTGCAAACCACAACGCCTCTGTGTATATATATATATATATATATATATATATATATATATAATTTATGAGGAATTATTATAATAGAATTTTTCATCAGAGAAATTGTTACATTCTCTGTTATTTATTGAAATGCTTTGAATAAAATGACGAAATTGCTATATTTCTCACAATGCAGTGGAAGTGATGTGGCTATAATAAAAATTTTGATTACGTGGGATAGCTGTTAAATATTCATTATCACTCATACCAGTACACCAGTACCACTAAATTAGCAGCCTCAGTAATATTCTCAGGTCATTTGCACTTGGTAATATTGCAGTCATTAATAATCTCATATGCTCCCACCAAAAAAAAAAAAAAAAAAAAAAAAAAAAAAAATATATATATATATATATATATATATATATATAAAAAAACCTTTTATTAATAGTCTGTAAATTGAGGCACCACAATACTGACTCCAAATACTTCTAAGCTTTTTGCACAGATTTGTATAACTGCATTAACATGCTAATTAACATTCTAGGGTCCTCTGCATGTGTTGATTCCACATCACCATGCTGTTCGGACACATACCAGGTAATCTAGTCTAAGATTTATTCAAAGCACACTGTCTTCCTATGAGTCCCATGGGATGTACTGTATCTGCTGCTGTTTGTTGGTTTTCTGCATGATGTTTATTACCAACAGGTTTTGTTTCGAACATTTTCCCATTTGCCCTATAAAGCTATCATGTCTCTTTGTAAATAGCAGAATCTGAATTGGCCCTCCAGGCCAGTAAAATGTGAGCAGGTCCAGACAGCTGAGATAACAGCACATATTTCATACACCAGAGAAAAAAAACAAAACAAAAAAAAAGCAAGAGACAAGGGAGAGAGAGAGAGAGAGAGAGAGAGAGAGAGAGAGAGAGAGAGAGAGAGAGAGTGCACTAAAGCAACATTAAGAGCAGGACAGAATGTGCTTGTTTAATTTTTCACCACTCATTTTCATTATTATGATCTGATCTAGTCATAGCTCAGGGCATAAAGTCATTAATAAACACAATCCAACAAAACAGCAGGACAAAGTAAGTGCTTAGTTTAGAACTAGAGAGCGAGAGGCACTCACAGGTTTTCCTTTAATGGAGCTAGACAGTAAGGGATAGAAAAATTTTTAGCATGCATATATAAACCAAGGTCAATTTGACACACACCAGTGCAATCACACCTGAAAGTAACTGTCTTAATATGTTGAAAAACATTGATTCATGACATTGATTAAAACTCTTCTGGCTGCTGCTGGATTTAGAATGGTAACCAGTAAAGCTGACCATGGCTAAAAATAGTCATAAATGCATCCTCATAAAATTATTTCCCCCCCCTCTCTTTTCATGTGTCTACCTTTGTTCTGTATTGTAATATGAATTCCTGGTGGTGTATAATCTTCATTTATAAACATCCAAAGTACACTACATAGCCATAAGTTTGTGATCACTTGACCATCATAACCATAATCCTATTGGTGCCAGATTTAGTTCCCTGTTCCCTGTTTACAGTATTATTGGAGTTCCCAAGCAAAGCACTATCAACATGGAATATGAAATAGATGATTGTCCTGTGTCCATGCGTGCCCACCACTGGAAACCCAATAAGGCTGCTCCATCACTGAGTTGATGCTGATTAGCTGTTGTGTACTGCTGAATTACATAACAGGCAGCAATTAAAAAAACTACAAAAAAAAACAACAAAACAAAACAGATTTATTATTAATGAAACTGAAAAAGGCTCATACGCCACTGCTCAGACTCGCACAGAATAAAAAACACACAATCTATATCACTATTGACCAGTAGTGTATATATGGTAATTGTAATGTAACTAAGCCTTTTTTTTTTTTCAATTTGTCCTTTAATCTTTGTGGCAACACTTTTGGGAAGCCCACATATGGGTGCTGTAATTAGGTGTCCACAAATTCTTTGGACAAATGGTGTATTAATATACTGGTATCAGGATACTCAGTATAACATATAATTGTGGATCATTGATGCAACAATTGTCTCAAACGACCAGTACCAAAAACAATACTTGTAAAAGTACCAGTCATTTTGAAAGCAGTGTTTTGTAGAAAATATGCAATGCATAAAAAACACTGTTACGAGTGAAGATATAGATTCGTTAGATTAAATTAAATCCAACTTTATTGTCAAATCACATAGCACAGGTACTTCAGGTAGCATTAAAATGCATTTTGGCATCTCACCAGAGTGCAGGAAGCAGTAGGTGGAGATATATACATATAAGAGAGAAACATAATAATCATGGAATGCAAGGTGAATACATGTATAGATAATACATTGTACAGTGACAGACTTGAGTGCATATATAAATGTAAATATCCATATTCATGGATTTTTTTCCCCCCCAGAATAATAATATTGTGAACAAAATGTCACAGAATAATAAAGTATAGGAGCTGTCTGCACCTGTCACCATAATGCATTTCCAATTAGAATGGCTGAAAACGAATGCACATGAATGAAACCAGTAATGAACACCTGCTGTAATGTAGAGAAGGTTGGCGGAAACAAAGAGAAAGAAAGAAGTGAGCATCATGCCTAAATTACATACAGAGACCGAAGTTTAGGGAGAAGAGAACGAGAAGAACACTTTCTCTTGGAGAAACAGTCTCAGATAAAATTCGAAGTCAGACTAGAGGAGCATGTTGGCAACCATGATAGGAGTATGAAAACAGCAGAATTTTTTTCCAGCATTGTTAGGAAACACTGCATTTGGTGAAGACAAAATTATTTTGCTGAATACAAATGAGAAGAAAGATTCCACTCCTTATAGACTAGTGTGTGAGTCACTTGTACTTGTAGGATGTGGTGATGACATCCATTACCCCACTGGACGGTCTCTGTTTAGGGGAAGTGTTTAGCTCTGTATCTCTCCTCTATAACTGATGACATTTAACACTGGATATTTAACTAACTTGTGACTGATCACATTTATTTAGCGACACAGCAGGAAGGTCCTAGGTTCAAGTCCTGGGCATTTCTTTGTGGAGTTTGTGTGGGTGTCTGGTTTCCTCCCACAGTCCAAAGACATACACATTTGGCTAATTAACTGTTTAAAATTGATCCCGCCCCCTAAGATCCCGCTCCAGCCTCCCTGCAACCTTAATAAGATTAAGTGGTTTGGCAAGTGAGCGTGTGAGTGATGAGTATTTGACTAACTTTGACTCATGTATAGCTTATTAAAAACAAAGCACAAACCTCCACCAAGCCTAGCGATCCCCATATGAACCAAAATATCAAAAATCATCTTCTCACAATGTTATATAGTCCTATATATTCTTGTCCAACCCCCCGGGGAAAAAAATAAAATAAATAAAAATCACAAACAACTTGAGCAGGGTAAAGCAGGTAAACCTCCTTGATGAAGGCAAATATAGAAAAGTATATATCTAGTATATACCACACAGGAATGTTACTTTTACTGTGGCATGGTTGTTGGTGCCTGTTGGCCTTGTTTGATAGTTTTGTTTCAGAAACTGCTGATATAATAAGACTTCCAC
>JAQMYF010000022.1:4341094-4368948 GCA_030014195.1 Neosilurus mollespiculum
AGGAAACCGGAGTACCCGGAGGAAACCCACGCAAGCACAGGGAGAACATGCAAACTCCACACAGAAACGCCCGAGCTAGGAATCGAACCCAGGACCTTTTTGCTGTGAGGCGGACGTGCTAACCACTGCGCCACCGTGCCACTTGCAACATTAGTGAATGTGAAACTAAATTTGTGGAACTGCTCCATGACCTGGATCCATTACAAATTTTAATGGATTCTTCCTTAGCCCATGCTACACCATTTCAAATTTCATGGACATTGGCTTAGCAGATTTTGTGCAATCCTGCTTCCAGTCAGACAGACACACAAGGCACAGTAAGAACATGATCTTCCAGGCAGCTGTAATGAATGGGGGAAATACAGTGCACTGGTATGTTGATGTGTAATGAATCTATAAGCCTAACTTCATTTCCCATAAACAAATGGACACAATATTACTTTTTAAATCTTTTTTAGCACATAAACACAGTCCTTTTCTATAACAGCTATAATTGTACTTTGAAATGGAACAGCTGCTTTTCTAACTGTAGATTAATTGTTTGTATTATTAACTACTTTTAAAATCTCTATTTAGCTGAATTGTTTCTAGAAGAAATTAGGTATTAGTATCCCATGCTCCTAGTTTTTCTATTACATTATAATCAGACAAGAAAAATTTTTGAAAACTTGTAGGACTTTTGAAACCAGGAATGATTGCGTCGAATTGTACATTTTGGTTTTAATGGTATTTGGCAGACCTTCTTATCCAGAGTGACTTACATGTATGATCTTTATACAACTGAGCAGTTGAGGTGTAAGGGCCTTGCACAAGGGCCCAACAGTGTTAGGTTGGTGATACTGAGAATTGAACTTCCAACCTTTTTCTCACTCTTCCACAGCCTTAACCACTGAGCCAAATATTTAACCAGGTAATAGAATATTTTTTATGTTAATAATAAACAGAGACAATTATTACTAATTTATTAATTAGTAATAATTCCTTCTGTTTGTACTGATGATGTCAATTGTTGAAGTCATCTTAGAGCATGTTATAACATCATGCTCATCTGCAGACTCGGAGTGAAAATGAAATGAAAAGTATTTATTTTAGGTACTTCATATAACTATAGTCTCTAGGTAATCAGTATTCACAGGCAAACAAATTCTTTCATTTAACATCATATTGATGCTTACACCATCCAGAAAAGCTTGCCCTCAGCACTCTGGCCTGGCACATATTAAGTGGAAAAGATTTTGTTTGTACATAGACAAATGTATGTACACAAGCCATCATTCTGCCCTGTGGTGGCCCCTGCATTACTAATGAGCATGTAATTTATTGTCTGGTTTTCAAGATCATTCCACACACAAAGACTTGGCAGGCCTTTCCAAAGCTGTTGACTGAAAGCGCTGACTTCAGGCTTGTTTCATCTCATTAAGGTCTGTGATTAATACCACACTGTTATGTTATTATGCTATTACATAATTAACCTTACTTGTGTAGCTTGAGAAAAAAGAGGCAGGGTGTAATGCAGTGTGGTATTTGCTCTCACTGGGCCTCATTTATCAAGATGGATATAAATGGATTTTTTGTGCAAGTCACTTGTATATGCGTTTAAACATGAAATATGGATTTCGTGAAAATCCTGTAAATAAATAAATTAAATAAAATAAATTAAAAAAAACTCCGGATATATCCTACTTGTGCTCCTGGGCACATGTAAATTCATTCATAAGAAGAGTAACTGGTAAAAACCTCAAGTGACTGGCTGCAAACTGTATAATTAGGCATTATGTGTTTCTCACGCACCCATTTGCCAAACCACTTAATCCTATTAGGGTCACAGGGAAGAATTGGACGAAGGCTGTTTACACCCCAAACAGCTTGTCAGACAATTGCAGGGCCATCACACACACACACACACACAATCATTCACACTCACACTCATACCTAGGGGGAATTTGGAATTAGCCTACTGTGAATGTCTTTGTACTGTAGGAAGAAACCGGAGTACCTAGAGGAAACTCACGCAAGCAAGAGGAGATCATGCAAACTCCACACAGAAAGCCCCAAGCCCAGGACTTGAAACAAGGACCTTCTTGCTTTGAGTCGGACGTGCTAACCACTATGCCCCTGTGCCGCCCATTTGTGTTTATGCATTTTTTTTTCTTTTTCATTTCCAAACAACATCTCTAAAAAGACTTTGCCAATCCTCATCAAACTTTGTGTACTTATTCCTTTGAGGTATGCCCAGAAGCCTATCGTTTTTCAGAATGCTATATTAAGAGTTTGTGGATTCAATCCACACCCTATCTTGATGGACTTTACCATAAGAGTCTTAAGCATATAGGTGGATAAGGTGACATACAAGGCCTACATTTTCGCCATATTGGATGCTCAATCATATTGTATCAGTACTCAACCAATTTTCAAAAGGTGTGCTTTAGGAAAAAATTTATAAATAAAACAAACAAACAAACAAACAAGCAAATAAAAAAAATTAAATAAATAAAAATAATAATAATAATAAAATTAGGTGCGGTGGTGGCCCAGTGGTAGGGTGCTGGCTTACTGATTCGAAGGTCAGGGTTCAAGCCCCACTATCAACAGGTTGTCACTAACTTGGTTATCAAAGGTCAGCCATGTCTCTCACTGTCTGTGAGAGGCATGAAAAAGAACCATTGAGAACCATAGAGTAGGTCATTGGGTTGCCATCAGTGTGTTACTGCTTTGCGATGGCCTGGTGAGCTGTCCAGGGTGTACTCTGCCGTCGCGCAGAGTCAGCTGAGATGAGTGCCAGCCTCCCAGCGACCCTAATTAGGATTAAGCGTTTCAGAAAATGAATGAATGTATGCAGTGGTGGCTTAGTGGTTAAGGTGATGGGTTACTGATCCAAAGGTCAGCAGTTCAATCCTCACTATCACTACAGTTGGGCCTTTGAGCAAGGCCCTTAACCCTCAAGTGCTCAGTTGTATAAACTGTACATTACTTTGCATTACATACATGACTTACAATTGTATAATTGTAAGTCGCTCTGGATAAGAGCGTCTGCCAAATGCTGTAAATGTAAATGTAATGTAAATGAATGAATAAATAATGATAATAATAATAATAACTAATGATAAACCCAGGATGCCCCCTCTATTAAGCAATTTGCTCAACTGAGCATCTAGTTTAAAAAGAATACATTTTCATATAAAGTATTTAAATACACACACAAAAAAATAAATAAATAAAGACAGCAAGCCAACTCAAATCCTTTTCAAGAAAAAAAAATAAGATGATTCATTCAATTCTGAATAAACACTACTGTATTAATGAACATGACTTGGCCTGAGCAGAGCTGAGGCATTTCAAATGGCAGAATCAATATTACTGGAAGAGTTAGCTCATGCTGTGCAAAGTAAGGAATAGATATTTAGAAGCTGATATGATTTTTTTCCTCCAGAGGATTAAAGTTTATAAGTCGATTCCGTGTGCCCCGGTATCTACTTGTAATGCTGCGCAACACTTTGGAGCCAGCATCAATTCAGCTGACAGAAAGATTTTGAGTTATTCTTGCACATGTCCAGATTTTGTTTGTACTTAGATTTCTACCTACTGGCATGTTTGAAAGAGAGATAAATGAGTGACCTTGTATATCTCAACGTACAATAAGTTGTATACACCCTTGTGTGTTGTGTGCAAATCTGGTGTGTTACCAAGTGCATTCCTCCTCAAAAGTCAAACGAAAATACTAGTGCTTTCTTAAGTATCAGTAAAACAAAGGGTTATGCCTTCAAAAGGTAAAATCAGACATCCATTTAATGTATAATAAATATAATATCTCTGTTGATAGGGGTCCGAGGCTTAGAGGAGCCTGGCTTATTTAAGAGCTGAACTTCAGCTTTGGAGGAAACAAATAAATAATTCACCCCTACATTTCCCAACTGCAGTCTGGAGCGAAAGCAGGAAAGGTTAAGGCTGAATTTTCTTTTCACTGCCTTTCACTCACTGATTTCCGTGTTCATTTGTACCACCTGTCTGGATAGATAAATTATCCATGTGACGAGTTCATGTTCCATGTTCCTGTTAATGTTTGTTGTTTTGCTCAAAAAAGCTTATCGGCCTACCAGAATTAGACTGTGTTTTTTTTTTCTGTGTGACTCTGAGCGGTGGTGTATGAGCCTCCATGTTTTGGGTTTCAGTTTCGTTATCACTCACTCACTCACTCACTCATTTGCCAAATTGCCAACTGGACAGAATTAAGTGCATTGTGGCCAAGTAAATTTGAGTTTTGTCCATATTAGGATTGAAAACTACTAATTATAAAACCTTACCCTGACTTTAACTAGCTGTTATCTTTTCAAGAAGAAGGAATTACATTTTGCCAAACATTGTGCAATAGAAAGCTCATACACAAACACAAATAACATAAGACCATTTTTCGCAAGACAAATGCCTAAAAGAAATGTAGAATGAGGCAATAATTCATAAACATATAAAGTCAATACATATTTGATTCAAATCCTACAGCCTTACTGTCAACACTAATCGTTTCTATAAACGTTACACGACTTTGAAAGACAACAACCTTCACGGCAGTTTTCAAAAAAAGCAAAGCAGTCACAAAGAAGATGAAAGCAACAGTGCAGGTAGACAAACAGGGGCGCAAGATGATACATGACATCATTATGTAAAACCAAAGCCAAATGCTGATTAAATGGAATATATATGTAAGCTACCGTTCATTCATCCATTCAATCTTTAAGCCCATCTCAGCCAACTCTGGACAAAGGCAATGTGCACTCTAAAAGGTTATCAGTACATTGCAGGGCCAACACACACACACACACACAAAAACCATTCACACTCACACCTAGGGGAAATTTGGAGCAGTCAATTAGCCAAATGTGCATGTCTTTGGACTGTGGTAGGAAACCGGAGCATCCGTAGGAAACCACACGAGCAAAGGGAGAACAGGAAAATTTCCAAGCCAAACCCGGGACTCGAACTCAGGACCTTTTTGCTGTAAGGCGGATGTGCTAATCAAGTTATTAAAATGAATGAATCAGTATTAAGGCTCATTTATGCACCATATACTTCCATATATCCTTTATAATGACAATGATGTTAAGCAATACATCCATACTTCTAGCAAAAGAAAACTAAATAATGAAAGTCAATGATTTTATCAACTTGGAACTAAAAAGTCTTCAAGTGGCATTTGTGGAAGACTGTGTTCCAGATCTCTGGACATTTTTATTGTAATTCCGGTATCTAAGAAATAACACAGACATAATGGCTTCAGAAATGTGTTGCTAAAAAAAAATAATAATAATAAAAATAAAAAAATTAAAAAGTGTAACTAAGCTGACAATCAGGCAAATATTTTATTTATAAAACACTTGATAAATTGGAAGGGCAAACCTTGTTCAGCACAGAAGTGTTCATTTTCAAACCTAGGTCTGCTCAAATCCTAACACAGTGAATAAGTAAAGACTGCCTTAGTGTGGACACCTTATATGCTACAGGGACTGACAAAATACTAAATGCTCATGCATACTCACTCACTCATTCATTCATTCATTTTCTAAGCTGCTTAATAATAATCAGAGTCGTGGGGAGGCTGGCGCCCATTTCAGCCGACTTTGAGCCTGGGCGGGTACACACTAGACAGGTTGCCAGGCCATCACAGGGCAACACATACACAACCATTTACAATCACATTCACACCTAGGGTGTGTATGTAACAGTGTGTATGTTTTTGGAACTGTGGGAGGAAACCGGAGTACCTGGGGGAAACCCACGCAAGCACAGGAAGAACATGCAAGCTTCACGCAGAAACGCCCGAGATCGGGAATCGAACCCAGGCCTTCTTGCTGTGAGGCGAATGTGCCATTGTGTATAATGGTATACTGCACCATTGTGTATAATGGCAGTTTTGCAGTAGAAAGTAATTATTCATTTGTTACTTATAAATGTCATAATAAATAATGTACCAGGCAGTCATTCATGCAGCGGTATGCCAAGGCATCAAAATGCTAAACACCTACTTCCTACACCTATAAATAATTACTAATCAGTTATTTAGATTTCATATTTTGAATTCCTGTTTCGAAAAAAACATTTTACCACTTATTCCACGATAATTAATTGATCAATGTTTTGATGTTAAACGTAACTCGAAATGTAATCAAAATGATGTTTCAGGAAAACAATGTTTATGACAATGAGGCACAAAAACTGGTGTGCGAGTAACTCTGAAGTGCTTTACTGTTGTTCTTTATGTGCACAGACCCCCGAGACAGCATGGTGGCACAGTAGTTAACACGTCACAGCAAGAGGTTTCTGGGTTTGAATCCCGGGCTTGGTGAGGGTGTTTCTGTGTGGAGTTTGCATGCACCCTCATGCACAGGTGGGTTTCATACAGGTATGCCAGTTTCCTCCAGTCCAAAGACAGTGTGAATGGTTGTTTGTGTGTTGACCCTGTGACGCTCTGGTAAGCTGTTCGGTGTGAACCCCACCTTCACCAAGTGTTGGCTGAAATAGGCTCCAATTAACCTGTGACAGGGTACCATTAACTATGAAGGTGCTACTTAGCTCAAATAGTTAGCTAACAATCTGTAATAAAGAATTTGAACACGATATACCTAATTCATCCTTGAGAATTTTATATAGCTAGTATATCCAGGTGTCCAGTGTACACTGCATCATGGAGAGTCATGTGATGATGTGGACAGAAGCCATATACATTTAACCTCCATGAGGAAAAGAATTCCTCTGGAGCTGAAAAGGAGAGGTGAGGAAAGCTAGGAGGAAACGTGAAATTGGATGAATGCAAATGAATAAAGAGCAACATTATCCCAAAGAATTACAAATGCTTGCACATTTTGCCTCACTTGCCCCTTTTCTCAACTGGCAAAAGCTTTCCATCCATGTCAGCCAGGAATGTTATGAGGCTCCCTGTATTGCATGGTCCAACTAGTGGTTCATGCAACACCAATCCTCCAGAGGATATTGCTGCACACATTGTGTTCCTCTGTTATCTGTTCTTGCTCTTTCCAATCCTTCCTTGGCAGTGTGTTTTGGCCAGGTTGAAACCAGCGTCATGCACAAAGATGAATATGTGGGGATTTTGGATACTTTTAAGCTCCATGACTAGCTAAATCAGCCAACTAGCTTATATTACATCAAATACCCAGGTGTGCACAAAGTTCTGAGGTAGGTGGATGAAAGTGCAACATAGACCACTGGCTGTGCTAAATCCATGAAGACTTGATTGATTGAGCAGAGCTCATTGTCTAAATTCAAACTGAGCAATGACCTATCAGCTTTGACATGACCACCGTGTTGGCCATTGGAATTCCCCATGCCCTCCTTCTTATTAAACTGTAAGCCATGCTTAACTATCACTCAAAGAAAGTGTGACTAGATCAATAAATAATAATAATGTGTGGTGTTTATATACAGGTAAACTGTTCTCTTACACTTGCCAGGATTTGTAGCAGTGATTTAGCTGCCATATAAAAATGGAAGTGGCTTGTCTCACGTAATTTATGATGCTGTATTTATATAAGCGATGACAGATTTTAATGAGTGACTTGTGTGCCCTTGATTAGATGTTCATGGGAAACGATGTGCAGGCCTAAAAAAATCTAAAATTAATTAGTATGTATATAGTATATACATGGCATGATCTGATTGGTCTGCTATCGCGGTATTAATAAATAATAATAATAAAAAAAAACATTATCCTTAGTGGATAAAATTTTAATCAAAACATGCCACTCAGTGTTTGTCACAGTCACTTGGAACAGGTGATGTCGTCATCACGCTATAAAATGGAAAAATAAACCATAAAAATATCAGAATATTTTTTCTCATGTTTCTGCTTAGTATATAATAAAACTCCTTTATGTAGTGAAGTTTAATTACATTTCCATACAGTATGTATTATAATTTTTTTTTTTTAAACATTGCTAGTTTTTTCTCAAAGCACAGAGCTCACCTAACCCATCTTTGTCATGGTTAAAATATGTAAATATAAGCTATAAAAATCTGATTTTACTTAGCTTTTCTTTGTTTTTGTGCAGTATATACTTTGTATTAAAACTCTTAAAGAGAGTTGCCATTACACGGCTCTTCTGCATCCCATTGCAAGTGCACTCGTAGCTCACCTGTGTCTGTTAAGATTTTAAAAAAGGAAGAAATAAACTATAAACAATTTCATTTTAGTGTGCTTTTTTTTTTTTGCTTATGTTCCTGTGCAGTATGTACTAAAACAATTATGGGCTGAAGGCAACGTCATATTCCATAACATCCACATTGTCTTTAGGACATAATTGTTAACTATCCATTTAATCACTGAAAAAATCTTTTGTAGTTTCAAAACTTTTTTTTTATGAATAAATACATCATCTGATTAATGGGCGAAATGGTGCCATAGTGGTTAGCACGTCCGCCTCACAGCAAAAAGGTCCTGCGTTTGAGTCCTGGGCTTGGGCATTTCTGTGTGGAGTTTGCATGTTCTCCCTGCGCTTGTTTCCCACGGGTATTCCGGTTTCCTCCCACAATCCAAAGACATTCATAGTAGGCTAATTGGCTGTTCCAGCTTGCCCGTAGGTGTGGATGTGAGTGCGGATGGTTGTGTGTGATAGTCTGGCGAGGTGTTCAGGGTGTACTCTGCCTTGTCTGCTGAGATAGGCTCCAGCCTTCCTGCAACCATAATAGAATTAAGTTGTTCGGCCAGTGACTGAGGTGAGTTAGAATTTAATCAACAATTTTCAACCGATTGGAAAAAAACACAAAAACACAAATCAATAGGAGCTTTATAATCCACTACATTACCAGACAAAGAATAAGAAAACATTCAAGCTCATTTTTTCCCTGTATATCTTCCAAATCCTCAATACATCAGTCACACAGACAGATGTTTGTTCTGTAGTTAATTTCCTTGGCCGCCAAGCACATGTGTTGGAACTCAGAAAATATAATTTGGCAAGCAGCAGACCCTTGCAAATATAGTATTTCTTTGATCTGTATGAAATTAGGTATGGACAAATACAAACATCAAAATTTTTGGATTTTTTTTAATTATCAGGTACATCATCAGGGTGGTACGGTGGCATAGTGGTTAGCATGTCTGCTTCACAGCAAAAAGGTCCTGGGTTTGAATGACTTTTCCGTGTGGAGTTTGTATGTTCTCCCTGTGCTCGCGTGAGGTTCCTCTGGGTACTCCGGTTTCCTCCCACACTCCAAAGACATGCTTGAATGTGAGAGTGAATGGTTGTGTGCGTGTTGCCCTGCAATCTGCCGAACTGTTTAGTGTGTATACTGTCTTTGCCCAGCGTCGGCTGAGATAGGCAACAGCCTCCCTGCGACCCTAATAAAATCAAATGGTTCAGTAAATGAGTGAGTGAATGAGGTACATCATCAGTTGTTTCCTTTGTCACTTTTGTCTTATTTCCATTAAGATTGTGATATGTTCATAAAGTACGTAACTTAAAGGGAATGGCAAAGCAATTGGAGGTATTATAACTTATGGTATTGCATTTTGTTCTGTAAAGGAGTAAGTGATTCCTTCATCACTCTTGGTCAGGATAATACAGTATCTCAGTCAGTAAGATGACTCTCTTTTATCTGTTACATAGATTATATTTTCCATGGTTAGAGATATGTTTGGCCTGCCATTAAGAAAGAACACAGGAAAGAAACAAGAACCAGACAAGAGAAGAACTTGGACAACTTGGGACAAAGAGCAAAGGTCCACTTCAAGAGTAGAGAATGGACTGACCGTGGTGGAACGAGTGATTCTGGGAGTGTTGAAGTTGCTCCACTGGTAAGCTCATAATCCCACCTGCTGCTGTGCAACTCCTCCATCCAAGCGATTGAGCGCTAGACCCCTGTAGAATTGTTCAAGGAAGCTGTGTGTCTAATTGGCTAATTACACAAAAGAAAGTGGTAAGAAGGAAAGTAGAGATAAAAGATACACCAAAGACACAAGAAAGAACCATGGGAGAAATTTCTGTTTACTACATGCAGAAAAAGTCCACAAGGGAAGCACTCAGAAGGGTTGGCCAGCTGCATTAAGTGGGGAATCGGATTAAAGAAGAATCATTCTGTTGTTTAGATCTATTTTTTTTTTCATAAAGTTACATAAGCAATAGAAATACAATAGTTAGGAATTTGGAAAATGGGGCAACATGGTGGTGTAATGGTTAGCATATCTACCTCACAGCATCCTGACCCAAAGTCCTGGCTTTGGGTCCTAAGCTCAGGTGTTTGTGTGTAGTTTGCATGTTTCACAATTCTGGTGTGGATTTCTTCTGGGTACTCCGGTTTCCTCTCACAGTCTGAAGACAGGCACATTAGGCTAATTTTCTGTTCCAAATTCCCCAAGGCGTTAGTGGTTGTGTGTGTGCGTTTGGCCCTGTGATAGTCTCGCAAACTGTTCAGCGTGTACCCTGCCTTTACCCAAAGTTGGCTAAGATAGACTCCAGCCTCCCTGTGACCCCTGCAGAAGTAAGCAATTTGGGAAATAAAAGAGTGATTAAGTTCATTCATTCATTCATTCATTTTCTAAGCCACTTATTCCTAATTAGGGTCGCAGGGAAGCTGGCCCCCATTTCAGCTGACTCGGAGCAAGGGTAAGGTACACCTTGGACAGTTCGCCAGGCCATTGTAGGGCCAACACACACACACACACACACACACACACACCTAGGGGTGATCTGGAACAGCCAATTAGCCTACTGTGCATGTTTTTGGACTGCCGGAGGAAATTGAAGTACCCGGAGGACATCCACGCAAGCATGGGGAGAACATGCAAACTCCAGACAGAAACGCCCGAGCTCGGGAATCAAACCTGACCTTCTTGCTTTGAGGTAGACATGCAAACCACTGCGCCACCGTGCCGCCAGAGTGATTAAGTTGGTTTGGAAAATGGACTCGAGTTCTGGCTATCTTTTGTTCTTTTGTCTTTTGCTGATTCCTTTTGGCTCCACTGGATCCTAGCTTATAAGAATTTACCAGGCCAACTCACCAGCTGCACATGACACATATTTTTGTATATGCTTTGTGAATGGTCTTTCATTTTCTAATTTTGCTTTACTTGCTTGTGACTGGGGGCTAAACTAATTGCAACCACAAGGTCAGTACTAGGTAACACCTCTTCCAGTGTAGACCCTGTCATTGGTGCTAATTAAAATATAATATATGGCCAAAAGTATGTGAACACCTAAGCATCACATCCACATACCCTTATTGTACATCACAAGCCAAAAGCATGGACCTATATATGGGTTCACCCCTTTGCTATTGTAATAACCTCTTCTCTTCTGTGAAGGCTTTCGACTAGACCTTGGAGCGTGACTGTGGGGATTTGCTCATTCAGCCACAAGAGCTTTACTGAGATCAGACACTGATGCCATCTGCATTCCAATTTATTTCAAAGGTGGGACTGTTCACTTTCTATCTAATACATCCAACTTCTTGGCAGGTGACACTGTAACAAGATAATCAATGCCATTTACTTTATGCAAAGTCACCTGTATGGCTTCAACTTTGTGGCAACAGTTTGGGGAAAAAAGTACATACTGTACTCGGATACTCATTACACTCAACACTCACTTGCCAAACTGTTTTAATCATATTGAAGTCACAGGGAGGCTGAAGCCTATCTCTGCTGACCATGGGCGAAGGCTAGGTACACCCTGAACAGCTCGCCAGACCACTGAAGGACCCACAAACACACAACCATTCACACTCACAATTATGGGCAATTTAAAACAGCCAGTTAGCCTAGTTAGCCTAATGTGCATGTCTTTGGACTGTGGGAGCAACCCGGAGTACCTGGAAGAAATCCAAGCAAGTATGGGAAGAACATGCAAACTACATACAAACACCTGGGCCCAGCACTCAAACCCAGGACCTTCTTGGTGTGAGGTGGATGTGCTTACGACTGTACTACTGTGTCACTCTTGTACGTAGACATTCTTACTCAATTAGTTTTTTGCCATCGTACCAGCCATGGATTGTCAACATCCGCCCAAAGTAATTAAACCATTTTGCCTTCTTACACACACACTCTCTCTCTCTCTCTCTCTCTCTCTCTCTATCTGTCTTTGTATCTATCTCTGACTTTTTTCTTGTTTATAAAAAGACTAATATCAGGTATCAGGTTATAAACCCCTAATTGAGGGCAACACTTGCTTGCAGTTACTCACAGCTACTCACACAAACCAATGCACCATGCCTGGCATCTGAAAGGTTAACCAATTACCCTCTTCGTTTTTCTTTTCTTTGCACACCAAGTCCATTTAATCTAAAAACAGTTCCCAATCTCAGAGATGGGCAGATTCATATCATTCTCTTGAGAAGCCTGGATAATAGGAGTCACCCACCTGCACAATGAATCTTACCGTCTTACTGCAGATATACGTATAATGTTTACTTTACTGTAGAGATGAATTCTGCATTGTATGTATCTACTTATCTCTATCTATGTCTATCTATCCCACTTGAAAGATTCTATCAATGTCAGTAATTCTTGCTACTCTTGTTAGTTTTACTGATTATGAAATCAAATTGTAGTATGGTTGTTTTGCTTTTGTATTTATTTTTGTCTGTCACACAGTACCCCAGTGCAGCTAACTGGGTTATCAAATGCTAGCCATGCCTTTCAATGTCTCTGGTGAGAGGCATGTAAAAGAACTATTGCTGACTTTCGTAATGAGAGCATGTTTCTGCCCTGCGATGGCCTGGAGAGCTGTCCAGGGTGTACTCTGCCCTTGCCCAGTGTCGGCTAAGATGGTCGCGAGCCTCCCCATGACCCTAATTAGGATTAAGCGCTTCAGAAAATGAATGATGAATGAATGTCACACAATATCAAGGGAAGATGAGTTCTGTGGTAGCAGATCCATGAAGTGATAGAAGTGTTGATTAGATGGGGGTGAATAATTAGAAATGCTCAGAGTTCAATATTAGCTCAAAAGCTTTGGAACTTTGTGCAGTATATTCTCGGAAAATTGTTGAAGTTCAGTCCCCAGGTTTCAAATTTTCATTCATGCTTCAATGCTAATTACTGCGTTCACCTGAAAAAGTCGTTCGGGACAATTATTATTTTTTTTAACCTTAGAAGAAACAGTAACACCTTCTGACTTCCTATAGGAGCTACAGTACCTCTGCAGCCTCTGGGCCCTTGTGCACTGCACCAGCTGCGCTGGCGATAGTGGCCTTATACCTTGATCATCTTCTTTGACTTTTCCTTGTCTCCTGTTGACTTATTGTGTCATCATGAATACATTATCTCACTCTAGGGTTTTACCCAGGTCTCATTCTAATCAGCTTCATCAGTATCATTTCGATTTTTGTTTTCATATATGAAATCAGTGAAACGCTTCATTGTTATTCATCAGTTCCTTCATCAGTAGCTGCATTATCCAGGGTTATAGTGGGCGCTGAGCACAAGGAAGGAATACAACATGGTTGGAATAACAATCAGCATATCATATACACAATCACTTAGACTTAAGGAAGTTTATAGCAGTCAGTCTACCCAATGGAATATTATAGGGGGTGGGAGGAAACCAGAGTATCCGCACTGATTGGAATCAACAGATTGAGAAAAAAGTGATTAATGCACTTCTGGTATTTGCTCCCATGATTATTGTTCTGTATGGTAATTCCTTGTATGATTACATGTATGGTTGGAGTTGTGTTTATGGATTGTGGTAACGTGTGGCTATGCTATGAGATCTGTACATTTCATTCAATTAATTTAAGCTTCACAGAGCAGTTACTGGGCAGCAAGGTGGCATAGTGGTTAGCACGTCCGCCTCATAGCAAGGCTAACGGTGGTCAAACAAAATATTAAAGTGCAGGACATTTTTTTTTTGGCCATGCACTGTATGAAAGAAAAACATAGAAAATTAAAATTTTCAATTTAAAATAACACACAGTAAAAGGTCTGGGTAAACTCTCAGTCACCCAGGCCATAGTGGGTCCAAAGCTGAAAAAGAGCAACTGGGCTTGCCTGAGCTTCTTAAAAATCTTCATACTTATTCATACCTTGACTCTAACAATCTTCAGAATGGCCAGAGGAACCAGCAATCCAAAAGCCACCATAATGAATCCAAAAATGTCAAAGAATCTCCAACATTTTAAATCCCGGGTGGCACAGTGGAGTAGTGGTTAACACGTACACCTAACAGCAAAAAGGTCCTGGGTTTGATTCCCAGACTCGGGCACTTCTGTGTGGAGTTTACATGTTCTCCCTTTGCTTGCATGGGTTTCCTCCAGGTACTCCGGTTTCCTCCCACAGTCCAAACATATGCACATTAGGCTTATTGATACATCCTCAAGAAACTTCAGTCAAATCAAGCAAGTCCTGTTGCTCTTATTTAAACTTTAGACACACAGAACAAAGTTATAAAACTCTAAAATTATATGAACGGTAAAACACTGTGTAAACACTACACACCAATGAAATATGTAGTATATCCCCTTCAAATGACTTGATATTTTTAAGATTTATTAAAAACAAACCAACAAATTCAATGTAAGAGCTGGAGTCAAATGTACATATAGGTACCAGATGCTTGCCCTGTTATTTGGGGGTGTAATTTAAAGTGTTACCATTTTTTTTTTCGCACTATTCTACGCAAATTACAGAGACTTAGTGTGAAAAATTGTCAGGTGATCAACAGTTTCTGAAAAACTGAACTCAGCCCATCTGGCACTAGCAGCCATGTCATGGTTACAGTCACAGAGATCACACTCATCTCCCATTCTGATGTTAGATGTGAACATTAACTGAAACTTGAAACATGATCCGTATCTACATGATATTATGCACTGTTTAAACCAGATGTTTTGCTTACAGCATAGCTTATTGACACAAAACAATCTGCACTGATTATCAGCTGTTGTTAATTAGACAATATGTTGCTGGAATACGGTGCGTGGTTAAGAAATTTAGAGTTTTAATGTTCCAGTCTATTTAATGGGGTGTGCTGTCAGTTATTTGAGAGGACTGGAATGATGTACAGTTCTACCACTGGAATACACATAGTGAAGAAAATATTCAACACATCACCTATTTTTATACTAACCATTATATTTAATATTAAGATCATTGTTGAAGGTGCCATGGTGACATAATAAAAAAATAAAATAAAATAAATTGTTTGTTTGTTTGGGTTTTTTTTTTAATACTGTATTAATTCCACAAGGGAAATTTTGACTTCGGAATTGAACCCATCCAACGTGAGCACACACAGTTGGGGGTTAGGTGCCTTGCTCAAGGGCACTTCAGCCATGAATGTGGAGGAAGGGAAGGTGCAGCTTGCTCCCCCTGCTGCCGTACATTTTTCCTGCTGGTTCAGGAATCAAGCTTTTATCGAGCTCTAAATTGGCAAGATAAGCAGTAATGTTTTTTTTTTTCCAATGGCCTTCTCTGAATAATAAGTGTCACAGTGTTGTCCTTGCTCTAGAGCTATCACTGTAGTGCACAAGAGATGTGGTTATACTTTTGTAATATTGCAGTTAATTTTTAAGGGCACACGATGGCTGTCAACTGTTATTATGTGGTACATATTTAATTTAAATTGTGTTTAATGCTACTATTTTAAACGCACAGCACTCTTTGGATATGGATGAATACAATTTAATAAACTGACAAAATTAGAAACTACCAAGTATTAGAAAGTCTGATTTCCCTTGGGAAATGGCCCTGGACTTCTGTTTGTCAGGTGTTTAATTTTGCCTCTAGTGCAGCAAGTTTCTAAATTTGTTTTTTTTCTTTATGGTAGACCATGGCACATTTTGGTAATTAAGCTCTTATTGCTCAACAGTCATGTTTGCAATTGTTCTTTGGCTTAACCTGCCATTATAACAGCATTTAAATCCACAGCAGCTGTGAGGCATGGCGTAACAATGCACACTCATCTATCCTGCTGCGTAGAAATCCATCCAAATTCATTTAAAATAACACTACTCTGTCCTGCTCTGTTACGATGCCAGTAGCATCCTTAGTCAAATTTACACTTCACAAAAAAAGTGAGATTGCCTCTGTAGGAGAAACTGTGAGCCACTCTTTTACTTTCTATCCTTCATGACCTTCATTTGATAGGTTATGTTTAGGCCTGCTTTTAAAAGATGATCTACAAATCATTAAAATATTCAGTCAATGTTGGCTGTGGCGTTAAACAGATTGTCAAGATGAAGCTCTAAGGATGGTGCTTTTTTTTTTCTTCAGAAACTTTGAATCACAAGAAACTTGTCACAGTGTACCACATCACACCAGTGCAGTCCAGAGATCATCAATCACTTATTTGCTGAACTGCCTAATATGACCATTAGTGTTGCAGGAGGCTGGAGCCTATTACAGCTGACACTGGACAAAGGCGGGGTACATCCTGAACATCTCACCAGACCACTGCAGGGCCAAAACACACACCACCATTGTCACTCACACATAGGGACAATTTGGAATGACAACTGGCCTAATGCACATGTCTTTGGATATATACATATCCGCACATCTGCCTCACAACTAGGAGGTCCTGGATTCGAGTCCCGGGCTTGGGTATTTCCGTGTGGAGTTTGCATACACATTTACCACATTATTTACTGTACTTTCCATTTAAGCTGTATGAGAAATGTTTGAAAGTGCAAACAGAAAATTGATCTGTTCATCTGTTACAGGTAGTAAATCCCTGGTGAAGTAAAACGTCACGTTTTATAATTGAACCTCTACACACTAGAACTAACAGGAATAACACATCCCCCTGTATGGTTTTCTTATTTGGGAAAGAGGATTGATAAGATAGAGGACAATACAAGAGCGAAGTATAAAATTTGACACACCGATAAGAAGCTTTTGTGAGTCATGTAATAAAGATTATTATACACACCTTGAAGGTTATCACTTTTTACTCTCTGATTTTTTTTATACAGGGCACAGTGGTGCAGTGGTTAGCACGTTCATCTCACAGCAAGAAGGTCCTCGGTCCGATTCTTGGGCTCAGGGCGTTTCTGTGTGGAGTGCTTGCTTGGGTTTTCTCCGGGTACTCCGGTTTCCTCCCACAGTCCAAAAACCTACACAGTAGGCTGATTGGCAGTTCAATATCACTCCTAGGTGTGAGTGTGAATGGCTGTATGTGTGTTGGCCCTGCAATGGCCTGGCGAGCTGCTCAGGGTGTACCCTGCCTTCGCCTAGAGTCAGCTGAGATGGGCGCCAGCCTCCCCGCGACCCTAATTAGGATTAAGGGGCTTAGAAAATGAATTAATTAATAATCTTTTGAAAAAATTATTATTATTATTTTGTTTACTGCTTTACCAAGGATGTTCACTAATCAAACTAAACTCCCAGCAACCATAGTGGTAAAATTAAGCAGTTCGGCAAATAAGTGAGTGAATTAATATTAATTTGCTTGTGGTAAGAACTATTGCCTGGCAGCGAGAAAGTTCTGGGTTTGCATTATATGGCCAACAAGGCCCTTTCTGAGAGTTTGCATGTTCTCCCCATGCTTGTGTGGGTTTCCTCTGGGTACTCTGGTTTCCTCCCAAAGTCCAAAAACATGCACATTACTGTATGTCAACTGGCTTTTCTAAATTGCATCAGGTGTGAATGGTTGTTTGTCTGTATGGTAATCAACTGTACCTCTCCTCTCACCTGTACCTGTCCTCTCCTCTGCTTCCACACCGATAAGTGGTATATATAATAGATGGATGTTTGGCTTGCTTAGAAAACTTCTTAGTTTCTGAGAGTCTGTGAAATCTTACAGATTCTATTGTTTAATAATGTATTATTTATGTGTACATACTGTAAAACATAACATGATATAAATAATATATACCTGCTCTTGTACTGAATCAGTGTGTTCTACTGTAAAATATAAAATTGCTGCATTGCACATATGATGACAATTTATGCTTGATAATGTTTCTGTTTGAATTTAAGCTGTAAATACCTTCTCTGCCTTTTTTTATCTCACACATGGGCCATTGTCACTAGAAAAAGCTATTTCCATATCATCACCTTGCAGTGAGAGTGCACATGCCGATGTGGCAAAACGGAGACAGACATCGCTGTGTTGCGAAGTCAGTCTGGCAGCTGGATTTGGCAGCTGTGCTTGGCAGCTTTAGATGAGCCTTTTGAAGCAGGGCTTGTCAGTGTGGCATTATCGGTGGGAAAATCTCGCCAAGGCAGCTGAGGGTGATGCCATGCCTTTCTGTCATCATTTGGCATGGTACGGTGAGCACATTCGAGTGGGCTTCCTCATCACGCTACACTGACAGGTGTGACTCTGTCTTTCATATTCGCTGCGTAAAGGATGGATGATGTACAGAGCAAGAAAGGGAATATGGACAGACATGTGAACACCACAGCAGCACTGCAGATATGATGCACAGAAAAAAAGAGGGCTAGGGTGAAAAAAGACGGTTTAGAAAAGCTGATCATCAATATGTCTGTCATGAAGCGTAGCTTAGCCAGAGACAAAAAGGTGTGCAGTGTGAGCATTTCAGAGCTAAACCAATAATTATTTCTCTCTCTCTCTCTCTCTCTCTCTCTCTCTCTTCTCTCTACCATGCTGTTTGTGCCGGCAACTGTGGCCACATTATTTCGCTGATATGTTGTACTTCATGACATGATTTTTCAAAAATGATCACATGATTCCAGACATCATGTATTCATGTTACTATAGACTGTGGAAAGAAACCGGAGTACCCGGAGGAAAGCCATGCAAGCATGGGGGTGGGGGTGGTGGTGGGGGTCATGCAGTTGGACATGCTGACCACTATGCCACTATGCCCTGTAATAATATTACCATGTAATGAAATTTGATTTTCCATTGAGAGGCAAGGTTAGCATTGTTCTGCACTTCATGAACTTTAAATTAACAGTCAGTTTTATTTAGAATATTAAAAAAATGGCAAAACAGAGGTAACCTCAGCCATAGCCAACCCTCATTGCTACTGGATTAACAATTTAGAGTAAATGGGCATCTTATGAGGTTTAAGTTTACTACACCAACTGTCAATATGAGAGTGCACACAATTATGAGGATCTGTCTGAGATAATATACCATTTTATTACATTACATTACATTTACAGCATTTGGCAGACGCTCTTATCCAGAGCGACTTACAATTATCATTTTTATACAACTAAGCAATTGAGGGTTAAGGGCCTTGCTCAAGGGCCCAACAGTGGTGATAGTGGGGATTGAACCGCTGACCTTTGGATCAGTAACCCATCGCCTTAACCACTAAGCCACCACTGCCCTATCCTGCCCTTATTATGTAATCTATATCAGATGGTTGGTACAGTGGAGAAGAGGGTAGCATGTCTGCCTCACAGCAAAAAAGGTCCTGGGATCGAGTCCCGGGCTTGGGTGCTTCTGTGTGGAGTTGGCATGTTTTTCCCATGCTTGCGTGGGTTTCTTCCAGATGCACATTTTTCTAAATGGCTGTTCCAAATCACCCCTATGTGTGAACGTGAGTGTGAATGGTTGTGTGTATCTTGGCCCTGCGATGGTCTGGTGAGCTGTTTCGGATATTCCACATTTTCCCAGTGTCAGCTGAGATTGTTTCCAGCCTCCCCTAATAGGAATACGTGGTTCAGCAAATGAGTGAATGACTGAGTAAGTAAGTTTCAGTATATCAGTTATGGATGTCTGTTGTCATTTGAAGTGTTAAATGAAAAAAATATAAATATGAAAGTGTACAGTATTTAGAGAAAAATAAGTTTACTTTAAAACCAACACCAAAAAGCAGTTTCCAGAACAACCCAAAAGAGCACATTTAGTGTTCAGGGGATTTATGTTTGCACTGCAAGTTGGTACAGCTGATATTGTTTACCTTTCCGTTGTTGGTGTAAAGATTTCTTTGGAAGCAATGGATTTTATTTCCTCAGAGGAAAGGACTTACAGGACTCTTTCTCTGTGATCTCCATTGATTCCACAGCTGGTGAGACTGAATCCATTGATCAGGACCAAACGAAGAGACACTATTCAGAACATAACTACAAAGCTTCTCTTCATACTTTCTTTCTTTTTTCTGTTGGCATGGTAGGTTAGTTATAACCATGAAGGACTGAGTCTTGCTTAAATGTATCTTCAGTTTCAGTAAAACAAGTTTTGTTTATGTTATATATTACCCAAATATTTCCTAGAATTGGGATCAATAATCCAGCACCCTACCATTTATCCTATTACCTATTATTATTATTATTATTATTATTATTATTATTATTATTATTGTTGTTGTTGTTGTTGTTGTTGTTTGGCTGTGTACCATTTACTACTTTTTGGTGGTTTTGCAGAATTAAATGAAGACTACTCTGACTGGGTAAAGAAAAAGGATTTCACAGGGAGCCCAGATTTCTCTTATTAATTGCCAGAAGGAAAATAAGGGTTAAATTGTTCTGGACATTCTCATGAAGCATTCAGTATAATACTTTAATTTATTCATATAATCTTCTCCATACAATGGGAGGAAGGTATGTAAATAAACATGAGTGTGAAAAGATATGTGAATTAATGAGGGTGTGTGTGTGTGTGTGTGTGTGTGTGTGTGTGTGTGTGACTACAACTTTATGGGAAAGAAAGTCTATTTTTAATGAAAGATCACTATTTCAGTTTCAGAAAACTGCATTTTTTAACACTAAGCTATACCATCTAGAACATCAAGATAACCGGGGTTTAGACTGACCACCATTAAGCAACCCTGCTATAATTTCAGCCAATCAAAACATTTGAAGAAATACAGCACAGGCCAGGCTGTGACGTCAATTGGGCCCAACATTATCACTGGATTCATTTTGATTCAATTCAGTTTTATCTATATAGTGCTTTCTACACTTAGCATTGTTGCAAAATAGCTTTAAATAGTAAAAACAAATTTTAAAAACCTTACACATCCCCAATGAGCAAACCCATGACAACAGGGGCAAGGAAAAATTCCCTCAGTCAACAGAACGAAGAAACATTGAAAGGAACCAGACTCAAAAGGAAAACCCATCCTCATTTGGATGTAACCAGAAAAAATACAAACCAAGTAGCAGAAACTTTACTATAGTTTAATATGAAGTGTAACTTGTTATCTTCTAACTGTAATGGTACTTGTAGTCCTAAACCGTTTAAGTAAAAGAGTTTATTTCCCCAGCAGTGAAAAGTCCTCCTCATAGTTTCTGAGTGTATATTTTGGTCAGTATGGATCAACATCAACAGAACTGAGGGGCTTCTAAGATGAGAACTCCAACCAGTAGTTGCACATCAGGACAGATCGCAGGATTCAGAGAGCAGAAGGATCAGGATGAACGGTATCTCCGAACTAGCATATGTACCTCAGCAAAAACATGGGGGGGGGGGGAGAGAGAGAGAGCGCGAGAGAGAGAGAGAGAGAGGTTGTTAGGTATGCTCATAACAGTGTATTGCTTAAAGAAGACAGTTTATCAGTGCTGAGTGCAAGTAGGAACTCCAGCATGACTGACTATGACAGCATGACTAAAAAGTGAGAGTGAGGTAGTGACAGCATCCAAACATGACAGTTTACTAGAACTAGAACTCTCTCTGCCTGAGAACCCCCATATCTGTTTAAAGAAACAATGGATCTGTCACACAGGTTGAAGATTTTGATTAGGCTATTAATGAGACTAGCTCTCTCTCTTGAAGGGGGCTTAAACACTTTAGTTGCTGATCTGATAGCAGTATATTGTTATTTACCGGGTTGGTTCCTGAAATATCTGACTGTGAGTTTAGGGAATACATTTTTTTGTCTGACATTTATTTTGAATATCCATTGTAGATCCATTGTGAATATATGCGCAACATGCCATTCATGATCATGATCTTTCTACATCATTGGCTTTTTAAACCGAATGAGAAATCCAACTGAACAACATTGCCTTTTACAAATTTCCAAACGAAAAAGCATATCTAATCATTTGAGGTGGGCATGTGCAACTTGCGGAGATGATGCTCATGTTCTGAGGTAAGATGCTAATAGAGCTATTGGAGGCTAGTTTGCATGTAAGATCGTGCAGATGATGAAAAATGTATGTTGTTTTTATTAATTAACTGGAATATTAGCTATCAGCTAAATTAAATAACAGAGTTACATTGCTTATATGATGTGACACAGCTGGTTGTAAAAGCTAAACATGGCTGCCTTGTGAGGAGTTGGTGATATTCCTGTTTTATTGAGTGTTAAGCAGTTTTTGAAAAATCTGAAAAATATTTGGTTTTCTGATTTGGGGAACTGACATAGGAATCTTTCCTCCAGTCTACAGTAAACCATGTGCTTCATTTTCCATTAATGCCCCTGTAGACAACCCTCAGGCCCAGAGAATGGCTGCTGGTTTACTGAAAAAAAAAAACAAAGACTAACACAATGATCCTCAGGCAAAGTAGAGTTGAAGAATTATTGCACAATATTTTTCAAAGAAATAAATGCTAATCAAAAAGAGCTGCATAAATAAATCAACAGTCTGACAGCAACTTGTATTGTACCTGTCTTTATATCATGTTGTCAGTAGCAGATTCACAGACTCACTTTTTGTGACAGGACATTTTAAGTGTGTTTGAGATTCCTAACATATTAAAGGATGTGTCCACAGAATGCAAATTATTTATGGTTTGTGCTTGTGTGTGTCTTTCTACCAATCATATTGAAGGCTGGAGGCTACCTCTTCTGCCAGTGGGCGAAGGTGTAGGTACACCCTGAACAGCTTGCCAGACCATTGCAGGGCAACATACAAAACCACCTACACTCCCACCTAAGGGCAACAGCCAATTAGCCTAATGTACATGTCTTTGGACTGTGGGAGAAAACTGGAGTACCTGGATGAAACCCATGCAAGCATAGGGAGAACATACGATCTCCACACAGAAACACCCGAGCCCGGGACATGAACTAAGGAACTTCTTGCTGTGAGGCAGATGATGACAAATACGCTACTGTGCCAAAAACACTCATTTAATTAATAAAAAAATCAAAATTACAACTGTGCACATTTTAAGGCATCTAAGTCATTTTTTCTTTTCTTTTTTTCTTTTTTCTTCTTCTTACATTTCATGACCAATTTCCTTTAATTACAAAAACCTTTACACATTTCTCAACATTAAATGCTTGAAGAATTTAGAATATGTACTTTTCGCATCTAGATAATGTTAATATAGTGTATGTAACCAATGTAACTAGTCAGCCAATTCAGCCAATATAAAGTTGATGTCAAAAAGAACAAAGTATTCTGTTGGTATCCACTTTTCTTGTTTGATTGCTCTTCTTGAGTATTCAGGGTTATTTGTGAAGAATATAATACTGTGTATTAATTTTTTGATGGCAATTGTCACATATCATCTCACGGCACATTGAAGAAATAGTGATACCTGTAAGAAACTCCAAATTCATCAGGGCACAAATATGGCATTACATTACATTTACAGTATTTGGCAGACACTCTTATCCAGAGCGACTTACAATTATCATTTTTATACAACTGAGCAATTGAGGGTTAAGGGCCTTGCTCAAGGGCCCAACAGTGATGATAGTGGGGATTGAACTGCTGACCTTTGGATCAGTAACCCAGCACCTTAACCACTAAATCACCGCCGCCTTCATCTAAGTCCCCAACTATCTGTGACTATATGTGATCGACCACAACGGTCTGAGACTGTCAGCAATATAATCACGGATACTTTATGATTATTACATTATCGTGTGTAATTGTCCAACATTTGGAAACAGGTTTAAAAAAAAACGAGACGATTGTCCACAATGGGTGGATTCCTCGCTGACAGTCACTGATAGTCAGCGATATGGCTGACGACATCGGTCGCAGACCCCTCATGCTCGCTCCCGACCTAAAAATTGATCGCACCATGATCAAGCGTTATTGCACAAATGAGATTGGGCTTTAGGAAAAAGACCAGAGGAAGTAAGATGGGAGAAAATGAGAGAAGAGTAGAAGAGAGAAAGAAAAGTAGAAAAGGAGAAAAGATTCTATGAAAGAAAATGGAAGGTGAGAATATTAAACAAGAGGACTTGTGTGTGGGGAAGGGTGAAGGAAAAAGAAATAGAAGAGATGAGAAAAGACAAAATGAGAATGAACGAGATGAAAAAAGAAAGAGAAAAAGAAGAGATAAAGAAGAGAACAGAGACAGTAAAAATGCAACAATGAGAGAAAAACTAAAGGATGCACATTTTTATTAGCACTCAACTCAACTTGAAGTTTTAGAGTCAATGCCTTTTATAAAATCTTACTGTACATGGAACTACGCTTCAGCACTCATCCATTACACAAGTACTTAAGCCATCCTTGGAGTTAATTTTTCTTCCTGGGAAGCAAATCGCTTACTATCTTGATCAAGAAAATCTCTGTTAAACATGTTCCAGTCAAAGTGATGTGATCCAGTTGTGCTGGAAAAAAGAAGCTGCTAATGCTTATACATTAGTGCTGATGGACCTGATAAGCTGCCAGATTGGTGCTGAGGTTGAAGGAAATGTAAGATTTTAGAGGACAGGCCTGATACAACAATCACCAGTGAAAAATCAATAGAACATGGTACCATGATGACGCCACTGAACCATGCTTCATGGTGGTTTTCTTTCCACTTTTTTCCACTATGCCTCTCTCTCTTTCTCTTTCTATCTCTCTCTCTCACACAAACATGTCACATTTTTGATGGCACTGCAAGAACATGCTAATCCCAAGATTGCAGCAATCTTACTTACTGTCATTTGAGTAATTAATATAACACAGAGTGGCATGATGGCATAGTGGTTAGCACGTCTGCCTCACAGCAAGGAGGTCCTGGGTTCAAGTCCTAGGCTTGGCACGGGAGCCTGTGGAGTTTGCATGTTCTCCCCAGGCTTGTGTGGGTTTTCTCTGGGTACTCTGGTTTCCTCCCACAGTCCAAAGACATGCACATTAGGCTAATTAGCTGTTCTAAAATGCCCCTAGGTGTGTAAGCTTAAATGATTGTAATGCAGTGGATTGGCAAGCTGCTGAATAATTGGCCCTGCAATGGATTGGCAAGCTGTTCAGGGTGCACCCCATCTTCACCCAGTGTCAGCTGAGATAGGCTCCAGGCTCCCCACGACTCTAGTAAGATTACGCAGTTCAGCAAATGATTGGCTTGAGTAAGTGAGTGAAGAATAACACCACAGTGTCACTCTAAATAAAAAAAGCTTCAGAATTACTAAACAAATTGGAGTAATTCGGAGTGCACTGTCAACCAATGTGCAATTTTTATGAGCAATACAGCTCAGACTTTACTTACACTGGGTCAGTTTCCATCACAGCTTCCTCATTATCTAAATAATCCATAAGGAGCATTTACTAAAGGTAACAGTGGAGCGTTTGCCAAGCCATGCAGCACTGCTCCAGAGAGAGAAAGAGAAATAATTCACATCAGCCTCCTCATCACTCCACTCCTCCTAGACCTCACACTGCTTTTCTTCCCCCTCCATGCCCCCAACCAGCACTGTCTGCAGGTCAAAGGTCATGAAAAGGGCAAATAACAGTGACGTCACCCGCTCACTGTCAGGTGCTGCTAAGGTGTTCAAAAACTGCTAACCATGCTGAACTAATTTAAAATGAATGAAAGACAGATACTTGTACTTGTATTTATTAAATAACATTAATGATTCGGTTACTAAAAATGCACAAATGCATTTTAACAGAACAACACAATATGGAAAACAAAGAGATAAGCATCATGTCTTCCACTAAAGAGGACAAAGGAAAGCTCTCTGTACTCTCTACAGGAAATGATTTTCAGGAAATGAAGCCAGACGCACCACAGTTAAGACCGCACAGACAACACAAGGGTTTTCTAAATGAAACCGAAGGTTATATAAAAGTGTACACACAATATCCACTTCCCCCATTACACTTAACTCCCTCAATATTCCATCTCGCTCACACTCTTTATTCTCTTTCTGTCTCTATCTCTGTCACCCCCCCCACCCCCACCCCTTTTAACCAAGAATAAAAATAACCCCTTTGTGAAATGCAAATCAGGCCCAGTGTCTACAAGCCTTGGCAAGCAAATCACACAGGAATATTGCATTAGCATAGAACTTGGCGTAATTAAGGTATGCAGAAGGCCTAATTAGCGTGGCAAAGAGCAGGAACGTTTAGAAGAGTCGGCCTAGAGATGAACGACATAAGACGGATTTTTCCCTCCCTGATTTAACTGCAGGTGATTTCTGAGGTGACTAAATCCAAAGCTAATTAATTTGCATTAGAGCTCATTCTGTTAATTTTACAACTTTATGGTTATTTTAACATTTAAATGTTTTAAAACACTTTGTGCAAATTACACTGAGTAGCTATGTTCACTCGGTGAAATTATACACTATATTGCCAAAGGTTTGTGGACAGCTGACCATCACATCGATATCTGGTCCTTCACCAAACTATCACCACAAAGATTAAATCATACGATTGTACTGGATTTGGATGTCTTTGTGTGCTGAACAATAATAATTTCCCATCACTGAAACTAAGAGGCTCAAACCTGTTTCAGAAATGGCCCTGTGGACAAAGTAAGGTCTAAAAGACCAGAATGAGCTTATTATATGAGCAGAGGGAGTTAAATCTGGAATGGGACGTTCAACAAGCAAATAAATAGTAAAGAGTATAAAGAGTATACACCTACTTATGTACATACAGAGTAATAACCAACAGAAAATGTCTGTATTTTTTTGTATTAATTTATGTTTGTGTATGACATATTTTGATGCATAAATGTATCCCTGCATGCATTTTTTATTTACTTTTTATTCACATGAGTGTTAATGATAAACGTTGCTCAGTTGAAATATTTACTAAATTTTAAAACATTTCACTTTTGTCTTTTTTTCCTATTCCCCAACAACTCTGATTAATAGTGGCTGGGGTGTAAATAGCATCTGATCACAATAAAACTCTGTGAACTTGGCTTAATGGTTAGAGAAGTGGCTTTGGGACCGAAAGGTCACTGGTTCGATTCCCGAACCAGCTGGAAAAATGTGTGGCGGCGGGGAAGTGAGATACACCTTCCCTTCCTCCACATTCATGGATGAAGTGCCCTTGAGCAAGGCAACTCAATTGCCCTCCGGGCACCACAAGGTGTGGCCAACACACATACAGCCATTCACACTCACTCTCACACTTAGGGGCAATTTTGAACTGCCTTTTAGACTTATACTTAGCTTTATTGTCATTCAGATATACAGGTGTATACAGAACGAAATGTCGTTGCATTTGCTCGGTACAGTATAAGAAATTTAAAAATGACATGAAAATATGAATTATAGACATTATTTAAAAAATAAATAATTTTAATAATTTAAAATTATTTTATAATAATTTATAAAAAAATTATATATATATATAATAAAAAGCAATGTACACAGTATAAAAAATATGTAATAAGGACAGTATAACCGGGCCCTGCGATGGCCTGGCGAGCTGTCCAGGGTGTACCCCGCCCTCGCCCAAAGTCGGCTGAGATGGGCGCCAGCCTCCCCGCGACCCTAATTAGGAATAAGCGGTTCAGAAAATGAATGAATGAATGACAGTATAACCGTATAGTGGAAAATGGCAAAAACTATGCAAAATATATAGAATATGGTGCAAATGGCAAAAACTCTGCAAAATGTAATAAATTGAGGTTTAAAGTGGCATTAGTGCAGAGAGTAGAACAGTCTATGGTTTTGTGCAGTCTATGAATTTAAGAGTCTGATGGCCTGGGGAAAAAAATCTGTTTCTGAACCTAGTAGTTCTGCACCGGATGCTGCAGAATCTTCTCCCGGAGGGCAAAAGTGAAAAAAGTCCGTGGTGGGGGTGTGAGGCGTCCTTAATGATGTTTCTGGCCCGAGACACACATCGCTGAGGG
>JAQMYF010000022.1:4378579-4400937 GCA_030014195.1 Neosilurus mollespiculum
TTTGGAAAACTGCTCTGGTTTTCTTTCCAAAACACCAAAGGATCAGCATCCTCTGTCAGGCATGGTTTACTCAGGTATACATGAAGTTCATAATGATAATATTTGTATGAAATATGTAAAACAGTCACGTATGGAATATACCGTTAAGCATGATTCTGGAATACACCAAAATTATCAGTTGGAATTTCAATTGTGCTTCCCTCCATTCAAATTTGAATTGCAATTCCACTTCCTGTTTGCAACCTCAGTTCAAATTCAATTAAAATTCATGGATTTGAATTGGAATTTGGGAGACATTCTTAATTCAATTGTGAATTTTGCACTAGCCTGGTACAGGAAGTACCCTGCCTTTGCCCAGTGTCAACCTAGGTAGGCTCCAGCCTCTTCCTGACCTTAAGTTTTGCAAATGAGTAAAGAGGAAAGACATGATTGAATTGCAGTTAAAACCAAGAAAATCCCATGTTCTCAGTTTTAGATCCCCCCAACCCCGCTCAGAAACGACCTTACCCTCCCAAGGCCCTGGGAGTGAACACAGCTGATGCAAATTTAAAACTGCTCATTTTAGTAATGTTCTCTGGTTTATTTTAGAAATTTTCACTTTTTATATAAGGAAACTCCTTTATGTGGTAGGGCAACACACCATTAGTCAGTTCAAAGAAAGTGTGAATGTGTAGTTCACTACTATAGGCTGGTTACAAAGTGGTTATCTGTGCAGGCGTGATCAACTGTGGATGCACAGGGTCCTTACATTACTACACACGTGCCTTTTGTCCAGTGAAAAGAATAAAAGAGAAAATGAAAGAGAACTAAAAATAAAACAAATTTAGTGAGCCCAGTTTTAACTAACAAAAAGGCAACAAAATCTTTTGTAATTTTTTACTGCCAAGCGTCTGCGCCCTTACTCTTTAGAAAACCAAAGCTTTTGTGTTCTTGTACACACCTTGGAGCTGTGGTGCAATATCTCATCCTGGCTTTCTGCACAAACACGGGCACGCCCACTATGTACTGCAACACAAAAGCTTGAGTAATAGAGTGGATGAGATACAGAGGTGTAGAGTGGCAGTGACCTGCAATTCATGAATATCCACTGCCACTTGATGTAGAGCAAAAACAGTAAGCTCTGGGGACTTCAGAGTGGTGCAACGACAAGGTGCGGCACTATCATCCAAGAGTTTACTGGTTTGAGTCTCGGCTGATGTTTGCTGTGAATGGGAGCCAATGAGAGCTAATTGGCCAGGTTCTCAGTGAGGGATGAGAGATGTCACTCATGCACGACGCTCACCAATCATGAGCTCATGCATATAAGGGGTTGGATAGTGCTATTCATCAATGCATGCACAGCAGTTAAATTAGGAAGGAAGGAGGAACATGCACTTGCCTTCACTTGCCTTCCCTGGCTGGTAGGTGAAGTGTGATAGGGAAGCAGTTCTTGACAAGTGGAATTAGCTACAGCTGAATTAGGTAGGGGTGGTATGGTGGCATAGTGGTTAGCACGTCTGCCTCACAGCAAGAAGGTCCTTGGTTCAAGTCCCAGTTATGACGTTTCTGTATGGATTTTGCATGTTCTCCATGTGCTTGAGTGGGTTTTCTCTTGGTACTCCAGTTTCGTCCCACAATCCAAAGACGTGAGCTGCTTAGGGTGTACCCTAGCTACTCCCAGTGTTGGCTGAGATAGGCTCCAGCTTCCCAGGGACCCTAAAGCCTAGGATTAAGCATTGCAGCAAATGAGAGAATAAGTGAGTAAATTAGGGAGAAAATTGGGTACTGTAAACCAAGATGATGGAACTGTGAACAGGAAACAGTAACTGAGATGCACTGAGAATCTGTTTATAATCAGATCTTTTATGCTGAGACAAGTAAAGATAGAAAAATGGCACATTTACTTTTACAAGCTTGTTCCTATAACCACTAGTCATTTTGCAGTCATTTGTGAAGGTCTTGATCATAAAACACAAAAGAACGTTGTGCTCAGTCTTTTAAAACTGCAGACGTTACGGCAAGATTGGAGAGAGCATAAGTCCCCATGACATTAATTAAATGTCACACCACAGTCCTTACGTACAAACGTTTTACTACCTTGTAGGCTTAGACCTACAGTTGCCATGCTAACCTTAGGACTGCAATTACTATGAACAGTTTGGCACTCAAGTCTCCCTCAATTCCATTGTTTCCTATAGGTGCGTCAGGTTTCCTCTCACAGACCAAAGACATGCACAAATTTATATGTAGAAGTTCATATTTCGGGGGGCCCGGTAGCATAGTGATTAGCACTTCTGCCTCAATGTAATGAGGTTCTGTGTTCGAGCCCAGTGTCCAGCAAGGATGTTTCTGTTTCTGCATGTTCTCCTGTGCTTGCATAGGTTTTGTCAGGATGCTTCGGGTTTCCTCCCACAGACCAAAGACATGAACATTAGGCTAGTTGGCTGTTTCAAATTGCCCCTAGATGTGAATATGAGTGTGTATGGTTTGTTATTTTTGTTGGCCCTGCAACAGTCTAGTGAGCTGTTCAGGGTGTACCCTGCCTCCACCCATGAGTCAGTTGGGATGGACTTCAGCCTCCCTGTGACCCCACTCAAAAGATTATTCAGTTCAGAAAGTTATATTTCTCTAACAATTGTTTGTGACAATGACTACAGCAAGAAACTCTATACAAAAAAATTCATTTGAATAAAATTTTTGCATGCTGTGTACTTGACCCAGAAGTGTGGCTGAGCTTACAAAGCCAGCAGGACATGATGTCATGCTTCTCAGGACCTATGTCTTACTATGTTTGACTTTGCTTATAATTACATGCCTGTGTTGTGTCTGCTGTATGCTTATTATGTCTTTTACACTTATTTGGTCTTTGCTTTTACTTTATTACACTCTGCATCAGTTGTCAGTATCTGTCTCAGCTACAGTAAGTAATGTCAAACTTGGAAGTTTGTTCACCGGATGATTCATCTTCATCAGAAAAGTAGTGTTTATATAACAAATTCCCATTAGAGGCTTTACTGTCATGATTGTTCCGTTTCACGTCAACTATTTGTTTCCAAATAGGCACAGCAGAGGAGCCATCCATGCGCATGACATCATGTGCTGAATCATCTAAGTTAAGCTTTCAGCCAACTGTTAAAAGCATTACAAGCCAGCCTGACACTCACTTCTGCAAAGAAACCCTAGTCTTTTAAGTTCAGTCTCATCAATTTACTTCAGAATAAGCTTGAGTGGCAGACATGACATCCCTTCTGACTAAATGCAATGCAGTGAAGTGGGGTACAGCTCTCTGGGTACAGTATCAATGTCAGTGGGTCTGGGACACTCTGTAAATTGGTGATTTCTGGCAAAATACGCTTCGGGTTGTGGTGGTTCCATGTTGGACATTGCAACATGAGTAAACTGGAGCTAGTACTATTTTTATACAGTTTCCGCTATCATCGAGGGTTCTGCAAGTTGCTGCAATATTGCTTCCTACGATCAGTGTTGTTTATAAATTAATAAATTAGCTTAGTATTAAGCTACCTCAAACAATGCTATTCCTTTTCCATCTTGAAATGTTTTCTTTAATGCCAAATGTCTACATTTCGAAAAGGAAGCCAAAAGAACAAGTTATTATAATGCGCTTAAGCATGCACATGCTCCCTCTGTGACATGCGATGCTGCCACTCGCCTCTTTTCAAACTGCTGTGCATGCGTATTTGGAGGCGACCTAATAACACTCGAAGTGAAAGCGCTATCTGCCCGCTCGTATGAATGAGCTCACAGACGCCCATGACTGGTGATCACTGGTGAGTGTATACCATACATCCCAGATGGCCATGGCATCAACCTGGATTCGAACTGGTGATCTGCAGGTGATCTCATTGTCAATGCGCCACTCAGGAGCCCATTCCATCTTTAAACAAGTGCAAAGATTGTAGAGTTTGGTTTTTATAGACAACTTTTACATATGGGACTTCAATTTAATCTCAAATTTTGGGCAGTGGTGGCTCTGTGGGTAGGGTTACTGATAAGAATGTTGGCAGATAAAACCCCAGTACCACCAAGCTGCCACTGTTGGGCCCTTGATCAAGGCCCTTAACCCTCAACTGCTCAGTTGTATGAATGAGATATAAATGTAAGTCACTCCGGATAAGGGGGTCTCCTTATAATGCTTAACCAGAACTCCATTCCTCCAGAAGATATTCCATCCATTCCATTCCATTGGTGTTTTTAAACAAGGTGGAGAGAGCTATATAACACAGCACTGACTGTGTACACCAAAGCCACTCAGAATATCTTTCAATAGATTTCCCATCTCCGGGACCCAAATCAAAAAAATGCCTTCCACAACATAATACATTTTTTTAAAATAAAATATCGTCTTTAAAATATTTAATTTACTGTCATTGGAGTATCAAAGACATTTGAAAGACTCTTGTTCAGTGTGTGGGGAAATAGACTACTCTGTAAAAGTCTTAGCAAATAAGTGAAGTATATAAGTTACTATATATATAAAAAAAAAAAATCAATATATAAACAGCAGTAGACATTATAAACTGCAAACAAATCAATATTTATTGTGAGCACTATTTGCCCATAAAACTGCATCATGTGGCTTCTATGTACAAATAATATATTAGTTTTAATATCCAAAAATAATTCAGGAAACATAAAAACAGAAGGTTACACAAAAGTCTCTATACCTCATCTGAAATCTGATTTCACAAATCTGAGATGTCTCACTCATTTGCCAAGCTGCTTACTCCCACTAGGATTATGGGGAGGCTGGAGCCGACACTCGACAAAGACACGAACAGCTCGCCAGACCATCACAGGGCAACACACACAACCATTCACGCTCACACTTACACCTAGAGGTAATTTAGCCTAACGTGCATGTCTCTGGACTGTGAGAGGAAACCAGAGTATCTGGAGGAAACCCACGCATGCAGGAAGAGAAAGTTGTAAACTCAACACAGAAATGCCTGAGGCCAGGACTTGAACTAGGGACCTTCTTGCTGTGAAAGTAACCACAATGCCACCGTGCCGCCTTTGATATTAAAGTAAAGTCAAATATATTCAGTAATGTTTTTATAAGCGTATGAAGAACTTCGCTGCAGTGTGTTTAGGCTCATTACCTTGATGTTGAAGGATTTTTTCCCCCCAATCACACATTGTCCAGAGGGTATTCCACACTGTCTTTATATTTCAGTGCATTCATCAGAATTAATGATCCCTTCAATAAACACACATCATCAACTTCAGATGTCCCAAAACTCCTAATGATCTTTCATCGTGGCTCAGAGTTTTTCACTGTTATAGTGGCATATATATATATCCTGACCTTTGTTATGTTAGAATTTGCTTGGATTTTAGAGAAGAGTATTACATTCACACTTGAGAAAAAAAAAATCTTGTCTCGGTTTTTATGAATTAATGAGAATATTTGTCATAATAAAAATGGACATGATAATAACAATCTGAACAATATTACTTAATAGTAGTATCTCCAAATGTGTTGAACCCAGAACAAAGAAGAACTGGCTTTTTTTGTTTCAAAGTTTCTACTGGATTTAGAAAAACAAGTTTTTTTATTAATTCATTAAGAATTCTCTCATTAATTCAGAAAAAAATAACAGACCTAAAATGTATGGTTTCGTAAATAATTATCTCCTTAAAGAGTACTGGTACTGGTCATGATTTGTGCATATGTAAAACTTTTTAGCGATACAGACACTTATTTTAACATAATTTACCATAAAAAGCACAAAACTGGGATTTTATCCCACAGATTACTAGCTGGGGCTGAATCTATCGTTAGCAGTTGTTTTTTCCTGGAAGTGACGTGAACTTGTTGGGTGGGGTTGTTCAGTGCAAGTAAACTAGCAGATCTATTCAACAAGTGACATTTTAGGTGATTAAAAAAAAAACATGTTCAAGAAGCAGCTATGGCTAACAATCTGGAGGAAATGGGGGTAAATGGTTACCTATTGGAACCAGAGAAGGAGGAGTCTTGTGGAAACAGTGAGACGTTACATTCTAGTGACTTGGAGGATGAGAATGCTGCCAGAGATGGGGTCATGGTAAATCTGAAATGACTTATGCAGCCAACGTTTTGCCGACTTGGCTTTCCTGTTGTCAGTTGGTTTAGGAACACAGAAGAAAAGTTTTCTGCTGATAATGTGTTATGATGCACAGGGTCGGGCCCAGCCAATCCAATGAGTTTGCATTACTACCAGGCTGGAATAGCCAGTGAGGAAGGCAACATGTCTCTGAGCATGCCCAGTGTCACCACACTTGTAAATACTTTTACAAGAGGGAAGGACTGATTTTGCCAGAAGGAACTTCTGATGTCCTTATGTGTATATATTAAAGAGCTAGTAACACTAATTCACCACAGGTACCCTTTAATTTAGATTTTTTTTCTTCCATAAAAAATTCTAATTAATTAATAAAAAAAACCCCCAGAACTTAATTTGTTTTTTCATGAAAGATTATTATTAATTCAGAGAAACAGAGAAAATTCTAATTTATTTCATGAAAAATTCCCTCTAATTTTAAAAAACTAATTTTTTCTATGAAAAATAATTTAATTAATTTATTTGGAAAAGAAATCAATTCTCAAGTGAATAAAGTATGCCTTTGTAGGCTCTGAAGCAAGACCTGACCTTTTTAGAAGCCTATTTAAATGTTTTTTTGTCCAGTGAGCAAAGTTAAATTCCTTGTTTGTGTTCACATACTTGGTCATTAAAGCTTATTCTGATTTTTTTTCTCAAAAAACAAAAAAAACAAAAAACATCCTTAACATCTAAACAACACATACACTTATCATATGTGTGATAAAAAGTCATTTTGCTAAACTATTGTCTTTAGAACGTTTGATATGAATAAGTACAGACATGATTATTATTGCATTCATATATATTTTTAATAAGTTCAGGTTATTTCTGATTAAATTACAAGTAAATAAATCATAAAGTAAGCAGACCAGGGTGTGGATCTTATGTTCTTTTTAACTAATCAACAATCCTTCTCTTCATATACTGTATGTTGTTTTCTTGGTTCTCCATGGCGGCCATTTGAGTGCTTCTTCAGTCCCTTTTCGTTTTGAGATTGGATTACTGCAGTCTTCCTCTGCGTGCTGTCTGAATAATCTAGAGTGTAGCTGCAAAATTCAAGTTCAGTCTAATCAAGATCTCCCGTATCAGCCTACTGCTGTGTCTGTGCAACAGGGTTAGAATTTTATTATATTTATTTACAACTTCTTATATTTATAAAAATATTATTTATTATAATTTCATAATTCATGAGAATAATATATATATATATATATATATATATATATATATAATATTAAATATATATAAATATAAAATACTAAATAATATATTATTATAATTATTTATAAAAACAATATCATTCCTTTACTTCCTTCAAATGAACAACAACCTCACTATGTGTTTTTCATACTTTATCTCTCTTATTTGTTATTTTTGTATGAATTAAATTCTTTTAGGCTGAGCTGTTAATATATTACACTTTAACACTTGTAACAGAAATCTGTTGTATAATGTGATGAATATTGAGTGGTTTAAGCCTATAATGGCAACATTGTGGAATGTATTTATCACATCACGTAGTGCATTAGCTGCTTAATGTGAGGGGCATGACTAGCATAAGTAGATCGTTTCTTTACTGTGAAGGCCTATTATTTCTATTTTATTCATTCATTTTTCCTATAAAATGTGTTCTTATGCACAGAAGATCGGCTTTACAAAAAGTGAAAACATGCATTTTATAACTTCGTTCCTCTTCTGTATTTTTATCTGTTTGTTTTTTTTTAAACTATTAGTGTTATTTTAAAACCCATATGTTTTATATGAAATATTCTGCTTTCTACAAGGAAGCACCTCACCAACTCACTCACTCACACATTTACTGAACCGCTTAATCCTATAAGGGTCGCAGGGAGGCTGGACCCTATCTCAGCCAACACTGGGCGAAGGTGTTATACACCCTGAACAGCTTGCCAGACCATGAAAGGGCCAACACACACACAATCATTCAAGCCTAGGTGCAATCTGAAACAGCAAATTAGACTTGCAGGTCTTTGAATTCTGTGAGTAAACCAGAGTACCTGTTGGAAACCCATGCAAGCATGAGGAGAACATGCAAACTACACACAGAAAAACCCTCGCCAAGTCTGAGATTTGAACCCAGGACCTTCTTGCTGTAACACGGATATGCTAACGACTACACCACTGCACTGCCCACAATGAAGCACCTTTGTTTTTTGGAATTTTGGAAAAAGAAAACTTGTGTAAAACTAGAGATGCATTTTGTAATGTTATTCTTCCACTCAATAAGTGAGAACTATAAGATGGATGAGCGTGAGGTCAGCAGTTGTCTTTTCACATTGAGAACTACATTTATAATGTCTTCCAGAATAAACAGAGCAGAAACTCCGACTCCCGTGTCCAACTAAGTCTGTGACTGAACGGATGAGATTACACCCGTCTAAGATTTAAAACCTGCCAAGCTGAAAACATACCCCTACCTACTAGACAGGACTTATTAAACCCCACTCTTCAAATCCCACCTTGGCTGGACTGAATCTTCTATCTTGAAGATGCAAGACACACAGAAGACACTGAAATGCTGTCTGAATCTCTGTCTTGGAAGGCAGGTGGTGGAATGAATTTCTCTGGTTGTCCAAACAGCTGAGTCACTGGCTGTCTTTACCTGAAGAATGATCTCTTTTTAAAACTTACTATAACTTTCTAAAAATCCTGTTTGTTTTATTGTGTAGTAAGCATGGTCAGGGTTGTGATGGATTCAGAGCCTACTGTGAGATGCAACTTTATCACAGGGTCCCATTAGCATAAACATTTGCATGCTCATTTACATTTTGCAGAAATTTAGAGTAACCATTATAAATAGCCAGTAACGGGAGTCAGCATTTCGGATCTTTGTATAGACGTACTCACATCAACATCTTGAGCTCATGACGGGAAAATAAAACCATTCCATAAAGTCTTCTCCAACACATACTAACGGGTTTCAATAGGGTTAAGATCAAGACTCTGTGGTGCCAGTTCATGTGTGAAGACCCCTGGGCAAGGTCTTAACCACAAGTATGCCTCTGTCCACCCAGCAGTTTAAATTAGTACCAGTAAAATAAAATACTGGGAAGGTAACCTGTGATGGACTAGTATCCTATCCAGAAGGAATCAAACTCCAAATCACTTCACGCTACAGAAACTGGGATAAACTCCGGCTCTGATGAGCCAGCAGGCTCGGGTGTAAAAAGCCTCAGAGACTTACCTAAGGTCAGGACCCTGTGGTGCCATTTCATGTGTGAAAATGATTCCTTATGCTCCCTGAACCACTCTTTTATTATTTGAACCCCAGTCTTAGATCTGTGCCATCAGGGAAGAAAAAATCCATTGATAACCTGGTAATTTTGTACATTCAGGTCATCAGATGATTTCAATTTATTACGCATAATGTTGCTGAGCCTCGACCCAACCACTTAAAGCATTAATTACGTTGTGATTATGCACTGTAATCAAGGGTAAAGGTGGTCCAACAAAATATTACAATGTGGTACTTTTTTGGCCTGTCAATGTAGTTTATTGTGAGTGAGTGATCTACTTAGTACTTTTTCATATGTTGGCATGAGTTGGATTTCAGTGTCTAAATATAATTTACATATTTACATACTGATTCGTGACTTTCATAGGAACACTGGTAAACCTGCTCTTGATGGAGTTATCCAAACATTCAGTCATGTGGAAGTAGCACAATGTATGACATCACGGAAATAAAGGTCAAGAGTTTCATCTAATGTTCACATGAAACATGGGAATGGAAAAAAAATATATCTTTAATCAGGGTTGTTGGTAGCAGATGGGCTGGTTCAAGTGCTTCAGATACGGCTTATCTCCAGGGATTTTCACACACAGCAGTCTCGAGAGTTTTCATGGAGTCATGGAGAAAACAAAAAATTTTCCGAGCAGGGGATCTACAGGTTGAAATACCTTGAGGATAGAGACCAGAGGAGAATGACCAAACTGATCTGAGTTGATTGGAAATATATAGTTACTCAAATATTCACTCTTTATAACTGTGGTAAACAGAAAAAAAAAACCCTCAAACCTTTAAATAAATAGACTATAACAGCAAAAAAAAAAAAAACAGTAGTGTTCTGCTGTTGTATGCTCATACACCTCAAAGGTTGATGTTTTATTCATGCTGAGATGCTTTTCTGCTCGTCACAGTGAATTATATGAGTTATATGAGTTACTATATCTTTACCAACTCAAACTCTGAATTCTCTTCTCAACAAGACATTTCCAATCCACTAACAGAACTCTTGCTCACTCAATGTTTTTTTTTCTTCTTTGTTTTCTGGTGTGTTGTGACTGTTGTGTGTGCAAAAATCCCAGGAGATCAGCAATTTCTGAAATACTCAATGCAGCCCATCTGGTGCAGAGTCAGAGATCACATGTTTATTTCCCCAGCTGATCTGTATCAGCATGACGTTTAGCATTGATTTCACACCACCATGCCAGTGTTACTGCTGTTATGAGAATGGTGCACCTACTGGGTGCTATGGACTGAGTTTGGGCACCCTGATATTTCAGCTTCTGTAGTACTTCATCATACTGGCAGCATAAATAATAGCATCACCCCCAGTGGAAAACATAACTTATGGCAGTGTACAACTTTGACATATTATTCATATATGCATCTTGCGACACAGGCACTGACAATCAAGCAGAGCAAACATTAATTAATAATAAATAGAGTAAGTGTTTTAACTTCCATTATCAGTGCATTTTGGCTGAATACAAAGGTTTCCTGGCAAAACCATCCTAGCTTACAGGCTTGTTATCTCTTATTCATCTGTTATACATCTTGTTTTGGTTCTGTGTCTGGTTACAATAGCAATAACAAGACCATATGACCAGAGGAACATGGTTCATGGGTTCAACACCGATTCATGCAAGATAAAAATGTCTGACATCAAGTATTAGGAAATAAAAAAGGCATATGATTTCAACAGAAATAAAAAATAAATGTTTTCTAATATTATTGTGTTTGTTGCAGGGGTCTTTGATAATCACATACAGGAGTAAATAAATAGTTTCAGATAGTCATTGTATTTTACTGATATCACTGTATTTCATGATTATTTAATATGACTGGTAAGATCATATTATGGCATATACATTATACATGCAGGACAAAGGGATCAAAGTGGTACAAATATCCTGGTGAAAGCAGCAGGAAACTTTGCACATCATTAATAGAATTGGCATTAAACTCAAGTTCACAGAATGCACACCCATGCTGTGCTCAAACACAGTTTTCTGGGTTTAGAATCTGTATTTGTTTACCCAAGTCATGTTTGCTCATCACCTGACCCTTGCCTGTTTTTGATCAAGCTCTTGTGTATTGTCCCGGATCTGTTTCTGATATATCTATTTTTGAATAAAGCCTTTACCAGCACCTGCAGCCATCTCTGTTGTTCATTCTTAACATGTTGTTTTAGATGCCTTGTGAAAAGAATTGTTCGATGACAAAAACCTCTCAGGCAAGTCTGGAGAATGTTGTGTGTAATTTAAGCCTTGATAATGACACAAATATTCAGCATTCTGGAAGACAGGCAAAAATTATGCTTCATAGCCAATGGTGCATGGTGTTTGAAACAGTATTAACAATATCAAGCATCTCCTAAACACTACACTCAACCTGGCCATGAAGTATGATATATTATATAAGTCATTAGTTATGGATTTGTTAAATAGGATTTAGCTAAGAATAATCATGTTTTAGGAAGCAGTCATTGGCAAGCCTGTTTTTTTTTCTTTTTTAAGAAGAAATAAAGAAAACGGTTTATAAAATTCTGTGTTCTTATTTCAAGTTTACATCTAAATTTCTATTATAATATATCTAACATATATTAAATCTATAACAATGCTTCAGATGGAAAAAACCTTCAATATCAGTTTTGAATATTATTAAAAATTATTAGTATATAATATATGGAAATTGTGTGATCTGATTAGCTCCCTATCTATGACATTCATAATGGATAATGCTTGAATTAAAACAGTAGACACATATTTTTTTTCTTTCAATTTCTGATTTTGAAGTTCTAAAAATTCACAAAATGCCATCCCAAAAAAATCAAAGGGACTCTGCACAATATGGCTCTTATGTTTTTAAGGTTAAAAGCATTTTATTTATTGAATCTTTGAATGAGTTTCTGAACATGAGCTTAGAAATTGAGCGTATGTGATGGAGCATTGCAATGTAGCAAGTGTGCTTAATATAAGATCAATATAGGTAAAATATGGTAGAATAAACCGTAAAAATCTATTTTAAATTTGCTTTTTCTTTCTTTTTTCAGTGTAGTATATACTAAAACCTTAAAAGACTAAATGTGCCTCATGTAGGGCTCATCTGCTATTCTCTTAATAAAATGTAAAAGGAAGCCATAAAATTCTCATTTTAGTGTGCTTTATGCTTATGTTCCTGTGTAATATATACATTCTATCTCAGGGACTATTCAGTGACATCCACCTCACAAGAGATAATTGCTAATTATAGTCAAACCCAAAGCACAAGTCCTGACCAGTGCTATGTGCAGAAACACATTTAATGGGCAAGTATGTATCAATATAATTTAAGACACATGCTGAGATACCAATGTTATGAAATTGTTTGCTGTCACAGATTTGTTGGCTGTGATAAGCACCCCCCAGTAAATTTAATAAGGCAGAGGGTCCACATGTCTGATCATATCTGCTCAGCAGTCAGCCTAGAATGGTTCTTTTTTTTTTTTTGATAGATGAGGTAGAGTTAGAGTGGGCAGAAACAGGGCAGTACAGTGGCATAGAGGTTACCATGTCCACCTCACAGCAAAAAGGTCCTGGGTTCAAGTCCCGTGCTTGATGGATTCTGTGTGGAGTTTGCACGTTCTCCCTCTGCTTACCTGGTTTTCCTCTGGGTCCTCTGGTTTTCTCCCACAGTCCGAAAACATGTACATTATGCTAATTGGCTCTTTCAAATTGCCACTTGGTGTGACTGTAAGTGAGAATGCTTGTGTTTTGCAAGCTGTTCAAGGTGTACCCTGCTTTCGCCCAGTTTCGGCTGAGATAGGCTTCAACCTCCATGCAAACCCAGTAGTAGGATTAAGCAGTCCAGCAAGTGATGGTAGCAAAAATTGTAGACCACTGTTCCTAAATCATTCTCTGTTTCACCCTCTCTTCATGGTAAAAGGTGCTTATTCCTAAAATTAAACAAACGAGCTGATAAAAGGAACTGTTAAGCTGTGCATATTATCCGATGAGCTACCTTCTACTCAAATGCACCTGTGTTCGCAGTTTATGACCAATGATAGTCAACGTTGAAGTCTTGAGGTGTACTGACTGGCTCCTCATTTGAACCCCATTTTATATACCAATCCCCCTAAACACTGCCAATACACCCATAATATGCTAGCTGTAAGTTAGAAAGACGTTCCATAAAAGTTCTGTGGTCATCCGGAACATGTCAGATACACCTACATGAATCAGTATAAGTTGGAGATAAGTTCGATGTAAGTTAGCTATGGGCAGTGGTGGCCCGGTGATAGGGTGCTGGCTTACTGATCCAAAGGTCGGGGGGTTCAAACCCCACAATTAAGGAGTTGTCACTGCAGTCCCCCCAGTGCAGCTAACTGGGTTATCAAAGACTAGCCATGTCACTCACTGTCTGTGGTGACGGGCATGTAAAGGAACCATTGCCATCGTTCGTAAAGATTAGGCCATTGGGTTGCCAACAACTTTTTTCTGCCCTGCCCTGCCCTTCCCTGCCCTGCAATGGCCTGGCAAGCTGTCCAGGTTGTAGTCTGTCCTCACCCAGAGTCGGCTGAGATGGGTGCCAGCCTCCACACGACCCTAATTAGGATTAAGCAGTTCAGAAATGAAAAAATGAATGAATAAGTTAGATATAAGTTGTCCATAGGTTCTGGATAAGTTGCTAATTAGTTATGCATTTGTTCAAAACTGGAATAACATCGATAGTTAAGTGCATGCCAGTGTTTTATCGAAATTTGTCATACATCTGCATAAGTTCTGCAACTCATTAATAGGTGACAAGGGCTTAAGATTTGTCTGCAATATAGTCCCGTTGGTTTGTATCCAACACCATGTATCTCACTGGGAAAAAAAATACACCTATGTGTGATGGAAGCCGAACAAATCTATTGTCCTTCATGTCTGGATACTTTGACCTCTGACCTCTGTTCTCTTTATAACGTTTCAGTGTATAAAACAAAATAGAAAAAGAGCTCTACCTGTCAACATTTTCAACACTAAGGTGACTTATGTCATTAAGGTATTTAACTTTTGACATTTGTGCAGTGTGTAAACAATGTGTTGTCAAGTATAATGCAGTGTGAGTGAGACTTCGAAGTGATTTTCACAGTCTGCTACAGATGACTACACTTTCATTTGACTACAGTGTAAGCCTCATTTAAGATTGTAGACCTCTGCTGAAGTTCATCTACACTACACTGATGATAATGTAATTGCAAAACTCATAATAAAACTCACCCAAATTAGTCCATCCATCAGTCTTCTAAACAGCTTAACAAGACAAGCATAATTATAATCACTAGGACATTAAACACATACTGTGAATTATATAAAAATAACTCGAATTTGATTGGTCCTGACCCCTTCTGCTCTAACTGCATGATACAGCCTGATGTCCTACTTCTGTTTGGCATTCCCATCACTTGTAAACCACTTATTCTTGCTGATAATGCAAGTTCTCAGTTTAAACATCTTAAAGATGCACTTAGAAGCTGTGAAGATGGCTTTGGACTGCTGCTGTTACAAGCAATTTTGCCAGAATGGCTTAAGACTACAATTGGCAAGTTAACTTTTGAATAATCGGCATAAAGAGTCTCTGATGCGGAGAAGTCCCAAACTCTTCTCAAACAGTCTGCACATGTTGTGAAAAGGTTGTAAAATTGTCCTTTTGCTTGCAAATTAATAATTTTTGTTCTCAAGAAAAATCGACAAGTTGGAGACTTCCATGCAGAAAGTTTAAAAAAGTTTGAAACTATATACCATATTGCGTATATTTTCTCATCATTTGTATTTTGGTTGCATTTGGTTCATGCTAATAACACACACAAAAAGCGAACAAAAAGTGACTGATTTATGACAGGAGATTTTTTTATTTTTTTGCCAAACATCCACAAACCAATCGCAAATTAGCCACAAAATATTCACTTCTATGAGGAAGCGTTTCTATGTGTAAAACATCTTGATGCGGATTTCAAAATTCACCAAAAAAAAAAAGTTTTTTGTTTTTTGTTTTTTTTTTAAATTAATTAATAAATAAATAAATAAACAAACAAACAAACAAACAAACAAACAAATAAATAAATAAATAAATAAAAATCTTTTTATCGCACCTCTAGTGTGATCACACTTTTATCTTAGGGAGTTTTCTTGACTTGCTTATTACAGAGATATGAACATAAAAGTGTAAACATCAGCCTTACCATTGGTAAATAATTAAATGATGTTTATATATTTACATATATATTAAATTTTTTAGTGTTACTATGCTCACTGATTTTCTCAGTTTAATGTTTTAAAAAGCACTTAGAAATGACAAAATTGCAAAGCTTTGTTTGTTTTTATAGAGAGCGTTTTGTTGAATTTCTAGGAACAGTGACTTTTGCAAAGTGAACGTTTTTGTACACCATTTTGATTCAAGCATTATTGTAGTTGTGAGGTGGAGTTACAGTGTAGTATCTACTAACTATACAGTAAATACAGTAGTACGAAGGATGAAACAGAAATGTAGCAGCTCTGATGTTCTATATATTAAGTATTATTTCTTCAGCGTCTATTTCCACTAGTAATTCTGACCATATAATATCTAAAATTTACTCATTATTAATTTAAATTGTATGTCACCGACAAATGTGCAGTTATTCTGATTATAAATGATGTGGTGCAGATACAAGCCTGCAGGACCGGTGTCACAGGTATTCACAGCTGTTGCTGATGGTCAGTATAACCTTAACCTTTTCATAAATCTGTAGGAACTAAATAGAAAGCAAAATTGTTAGCACAAAAAATGCTGCCCAATTAGCAGTGAGTATGTGCCCAGGTGATCAGTTTGTCTTGGAAGCTTGAGTGTTGTTATGAGTCGATAAAACAGAGGATGTATCTGTTGTGTACCTGATTTCTCCGGGTTTACGGCCTAGAGGATGTGAAAAACCCCCCAAAAATAACAGTCTAGAGCTTAAAGGATGTTGCTGGCATTTTGAGATCACTGCTCTCACTTGTTCTTTCAAGCCATGGAAGTTTTTAGCACATCAAAAAGTTTAGGAATCTAATTCTTGGATTGCAGAAAGTCTTGGGGAGTCCAAACAAGTTTGAAGAACCTCAACTTATAACAGAGAATTATAGGGAGTCAATGTGAGAGGAGCTCAATACACAAAAAGTTGACTAAACCCAAGAAGTATTTTGACTGGTTTTGGAATTACACACTTTATCCCCCTCCATGAGCACCCTGCTAGGAAAGTAACAATGGGTACATGGAACTCACATATTACATCTCTTGTCCCTCGTTCAACATACAAATTATTTTAGAGCTGTATTACATGTTGTACAAGTAACACCTAATAAATCACAATATCTCCTCCTATGAATTTTCCACATAACTCTTTAAAGGTGCCTTTAAGTCTGGAAGATGGAGGGGAACTGACCAATCCATAAGGCAGATATTCGTAAATTCATATATATATATATATATATATATATATAAAATGGGCAGCCAAATTGTAGCAGCTGGAGAGCACCACCACCACACATTTTTCCTGCTGGTTTGGGAATTAAACCAGCAACCTTTTGGTCCCAAGCCTGCTTCTCTAACCATCAGGCCATGGCTGCCCCTAAGTGTCCTAAGGGGGCATGACAGACTGTCAAAGTTGGAAAACACACCCCGGGAGGAATTTCCATGCTTATAGTAACAAAGGCTAATGCTAATTATTCCTTAATACAGGTGCTGGCAATTACTGTTGTAGGTGAATAGTAAATATAGCCATGTCAGTGGATGTGAGGTTATGGATGGAGAGGTGGTTGGTTGAAGCAGCAGGTAATAAGCGATGACTCGCACCTGTGTGTGATCACTTTGAGATTTTTGTGTCAGCTCTGCCTCTTCCTCTGACTCATAGAGTTCTGAAAAAAAAAAAAAAAAAAAAAAAACAAAGGTGAGAATCATCACATGTTATCTTCAGCTTCCACCTGCCTCCTTTCTATCCACAGCTGATGCTTGACAACACCCCTGCTGCCTCAGTAACCTTGCTTGAGACCTTCACTAATGTATTCTTTACTGACTTTTTATTCTGTTGCGGACAGTGGATTAACATGAATGAGGCAAAGTTGGGTATGATAGCAGGTCAATGTCACATTATATATATCTATTTTTTATGGCATGCACAGGCTTTTATTTGATTAAACCCACCGTTGAAATAGGAATAATCTAAAATGAAACTGGGGTTGACTCACCATATGAGTGTGTGTTGGATCTGCATGTGTTTTTTAGCCTGAGGAGCCTGATGCTCATAGGGATGTGTTTCATACAGTGTGATGACTTGAGTAGGAGTTAACCAGGCGTATTGTAAAGATGATTCATTTGTCCAGTGTGGTATGGCTATCGTGATATGCCAGCTTAGCAAGGACATCAGTAGAGAACAAGAACTTTCGTTTTTTTTACCAGGAGTACTGCAGTAAATAAAAAAAAAAACCCCATAGCTTTATGCAGAATTATGCATGTGGAATGATGATATGTTTGTTTTAGAGAGAAGGTAAGATATGTAATCAATTGAAAAATGCATTTTTTGTTGTACAAATGGAAAATAGCTCCAATACCTTTGAAAAATTATCCCAAGCAACTGAATCCAGTCTTGACATACTTCATATTATCTTATCTTGGGTTTCTTAAGCACTCTACACACAAATGTATTCATTCATTCATTCTCTAAGCCGCTTAATCCTAATTAAGGTCTCAGGGAGGCTAGTGATTATCTTAGCTGACTCTGTGCGAAGGCGGGGTATACCCTGGACAGCTCGCCAGGCCATCGCATGGCAACACACATACAACTATTCACACTCACACCTAGGGGAGATTTGGAACAGCCAATTAGCCTACTGTGCATGTTTGTGGACTGTGGGAGGAAACCGGAGTACCCGGAGGAAACCCATACGGGCACGATGGAAACATGCAAACTCCACAATGAAACGCCAAAACCCAGGAATTGAACCCAGGCCTTCTTGCTGTGAGGCAGATGTGCTAACCACTGTGCCAACCACTGTGCCACCGTGGCACCCCTGCGGACAAATTAAATATGTTTATATAAGCTCAAAAGGGTATAACATGCTTCAAAATGTTGATTGTGTTTAGACACCAAGCTAATGTATCTTTCTAAAGCCTGGATTCTACCAGTCATAATGGTATTACATTATAGCTGCCTCATGGTTGCTGGAGCGCATTGCTGCCATGCTTGTGATTCCACCAGACATACCACAGCACATTTAAGAAGTGTCCCAGAAGATTAGGCCAGGTTGGACTACATATGAGGGTGGACTGAAAAAGTTCATAGGCTGACTAAGTGGGAGTAATGCCAGGGCAATGAAACTTGAGAGCTTCTGTACCAAGGGGATACATGTGCTGCATCACTGATGGATGAATTATGTAGAGTGCAGGGGCGTCTATGTTAAAATGAGCCACATTTGGTCAAATTCAGCCATTGCATAATGGTCAGCCTATGAGCCTTTCCGCCCATCCTTGTAGGCATCATAACTGGTTGATACAAGCCACAATTATTCACCAGGGACAACATGAGGTTCATCCTAAAAGTTAGAAAATGCAAGGTGTTATAAAATACCCACCCAAACATTTAAATACATAACCTACTTACCTATAGTAGAGGCTTAAAAAAAATAAAGGTAAAAAAAAAGATCAGTTGGCAAAATCAGGAGGTAGAAATTCTCTGCATTTTGGGGTATGAAGCCATGTTGAACTAAGGACAGAACAAAATCAGTGTGGCAGACGCAAATCCACCAAACAGCACCCTAATGCAATCCAGTAGTAAACTTTAAGATGTACAGTTTTGTGGGTGGAAACACAAAAGAAGCCCAAGAAGAAAACAAAAGACAGAAGTGAAACTTTTTGACTCACTTTTATGCCAATAATATTAAGCAGCACGTGAAAAGGTCAAAAATGTCAGAATTTTTTGAATTAAGCAAGGTGCAGTGAATATGTTAACACATTTTCTTTCAAACTGCTATTTTAAAATCGTTTGAATTGTCTCAGCCAGCGCAGTAGAGCTAAAGTGCAGCAAAAGAAGTTGCCATGGCCAACGGAACTGATTTACAACACAGCATTCTTCCTGACATGCACTAAATCTTCTATCAGCTCTGACATTTGTTCAAGGTTTACAGATATGCACTGACAGACCAGCTCTTCCTGTGTTCATATAGTGCCAGGGTTTATTTATTTTTTTCTTAATTAAATTAGTTTAATTAAATGAGTTTTATTTGTCTCCCTTTTCCCCTGTTCTTTTATCAAAGACAGTGGTATAAAAATAGCATATTTCACAAAATGTGACCAATTACTACAAAATGAGAAATAATACACTAAACTCACTCACTCATTTGCTGAACCGCTCAATCCTACTAAGGTCACAAGAAGGCTGGTGCCTATCTCAGCCGACCCTGGGTGAAGGTACTGTTCACCCTAAAAAGCTTGCCAGACCACTGCAGAGCAAAACTTACACAACCATTCACACTCGGACCTAGGGGCAATTTGGAAGAGCCAGTTAGCCTAATATGCATGTCATTGGACTGTAGGAGGAAACCGGAGTCCATGGAGGAATCCGACAGAGAGAATGAAAGAATGAATGAAAATGTTTATTTTGAATATTTAAAAATAGTAGTCAGGAAGAATAAATCACTTAGACAATTAAATAAATGACTAAAGAAAAGAAAAAGAAAAGACAATAATAATAATAATAATAATAATAATAATAATAATAATAAAAATAATAACAACAACAGTACCAATAATGAAAGTAAAGATAGCAATACTACTACTACTAATAATAATATTAATAAACACTGGAAGGTATGAAGCAAATTAAATTGTCAGCTATAACATATTCGAAAGGGAGTGGGAAGAAGACCATGCAAACTCCACACAGAAACACCTGAGCCGGGGTGCCGAACCCAGAACCATCTTGCTGCGAGGCGGACGTGCTAACAACTAATGTATTAAATTGACTTTTTTAATTATGCACATATAAATAGAGGATATCAGTTTAAAAATTTTTTAACAACAATTGTCTAAGATATGGCAAAAATGTTTCTCAAGTTTATTTACAAAACATTTGAGTAAAATTCGATTTTCTGGCACATTGGCACTCATTTTGTTGTGATGGGTCATGTATTTCTTGATATTTCCTGGTATGAGTAATCTCTGACCTAGTGAACTTCCATAAGGATGTGTTTTTGACAGACTTGTGTTGTGGTGGATAAAGGGGGTCTGATAAATTCTGTAAATGTAAGTAAAAAGAAAATTTACAAATTTATACACTCTGAGGGGAATTATAACAAGATATAAATTGATTGTTTTTTTCTTAAATAATAATATTTTCATAAATTTTACATCTTCATTAAATGCACTTACAGTAAGAGTGATTTACAAACAAATATCTTAGTATCCAACTCAGTAAATGATGCCTATTTTGACCAACCAATTTAGTCAGAGGTATTTCTGACACTTTAAAAGAGGACAATCTACAATAGTGTATATGGCATATAATTTGTTTACACCTGACTACCACACCTGTATGCTGTAAACTGCTGCCACAAACCATAAATAACACACTTGAATAGAATGTCTATAGAATGTCGGACCTAGGGCTGGAGCCCAAATTTGTTCGAGCATGACAATGCTGCTGTGCACAAAGCAAGCTTCATGAACCCTGGTTTGTCAAAGTTGGAGTGGAAGAACTTCTGCACAGATTCCTGACCTCAACCCCACTGAACACATTTGGGATGAACTGGAACGCTGACTGCACCCCAGACCTCCTCATTCAACATCAGTACCTCACCTCCTGACTAATTCTCATGTGGTTGAATGAACACAAATCCCCAGTTCATTGCTTCAAAATCAGAACTGAAAGCCTTCCCAGAAGAGCGGAGCTTATGATAACATCAAAGTGGAATTAAATCCGGAATGGGAGGTTCAGAGAGAACATATGGGTGTAATGGTTCAATCTCCACAAACTTTTACAAATTATAAACAAAAATAAGTTCATACGAGTGGCAATGTGCATTTTCTACAGTGAATCCCTATTTCAGGTTTACTTCCTGTGCATGTTCTCTCCATGTGTGTACGTGTTGAGTTCTCAAGCTTCCACACACCTCCCAAAAACCTCCCATCAGGATGATTATGTAAAATTGCCCATATGCCGGGATCAGACAACAAGATATTCTTGTCTTCTACAATGGTCGCCATGTCCGATTTGGCAGATATTAGGCATAATTTTTTGCAATGTCTTGGTTAGTAAATGTGCCATACTGAAAATATAACCTCGACCAATCATTGTTCACATACTTGCATGTCACTGGGGAGAAAGCTCAAAAAATTCATGCCATTCATTCATTCGCCAAACTGCTTAATCCTACTATGGTTGCAGGAAGGCTGAAGCCCATCTCAGCCAACTCTGCGTTTGGTGAGGGTGTTTCTGTGCAGTGTTTACATGCTCTCCTCGTGCTTGCATGGGCTTCCTCAAGGTACTCCGGTTTTCTTCCCCATTTCAAAGACATGCACATTAGGTTAATTGGCTGTTCCAAATTGCCCCTAGGTGTGAGTGTAAATGGTTGTGTGTGTGTGTGTGTGTTTGCTCTATGATTGACTGGCCTCCCCACAACCCTAGTAGAGTAAATGGATAGATGGATGGATTAGGCTTTTTTTTTTTTTTTAAGTGTACTCTACTCTCCTACACTGAAAAATGGAGGTAGCAGTATATACCTACAAAAGGTACAAAACAAACTCTTGTTGCTAGGGTGGGGTGGGGGTTGTGGGGTGGGGGTACCCTTTTGAGAGACAATTGTGTATCCTTTAGTGACGGAGCATTTTGCCATATCAAATTAGCTGATTAATAACCAAGTAACCTATAGGCTATTCATTACCGGACACTTTTCTCTTGCGACCTTCCAGGTAGTTGCAGGGACCCTTAGGGTTAAAATAGTACGAATGTATTCTTTCTTTCTTTCTTTGTTTTTTTTTTTTTTTTTTTTTTTTTTTTTTTT
>JAQMYF010000022.1:4408160-4430915 GCA_030014195.1 Neosilurus mollespiculum
GCGGCGGGGGGGGCCCCCAGTGAGACAGCAGTAGACAGCAGTGAGAACCTGTCGAGTGGGCCGCGAACCCCCAACCTTGGGATCAGTAATCCAGCACCCTACCACCGGGCCACCACTGCCCATTGTTTATTACTTTAGTCCAAAATATTTCTCATAAGTGCCAACTGTATGCAAACAGCCTCTTTAACTATATAGAAACGAAATAAACTGTTTGTTTTCCTAAGTATTTAATTACCTGACTTATTACAACTAATATTTCTCTCTGCATGCTCGTGCACTTTAATTGCTTTGCTGCCCCTGCTGAGTCACAAATATATTCCTCCTAATGAATCTTCTCTGGTTTCAATTGTATAGCTCTGCTAGGTCACTGGTTCTTGAGAAATGCTGTGGTGTTTTAATGGGCCTTTTGAGTTCTTCTCTATTCATGTAATTGAGGAAGACAGGATTAATCAGACTGATCAGCGGGCTTGGTGACATTCAGACTTCATCGAGCATCACCCGAGCGAAACAGTATTTCCTACTAGCATAAGACACGCTTATGGCAACGGAGAGGAATCGCAGAGTGAATGCTTTTGCAATTACTTTCAGCTCATTAGCCCATCCAGCCAAAACCTCTTTTGTACTTTTTATTTCCCTCTCTATAAAGGTATAGCAGAGAAAATGCAGGATAATGGATGAACGTGATTAGTTGTGTGTGTGTACATAAACGTTGTAGTAATTGTGGATTATTTTAACGGCCATTTTAGTGCAATCAGTGGTAAGTGTAAATTAGGTAACCCTGGTGCTCTTTCCGTGTACATTAACTGGGGAATTGCTGTGGGTGATTATGAGATCAGGCTCACACTTCCCTGACCCTTTGTGTGTGTGTTGCTGGTGATTGGGAGCAATGAAGGTCAGCGTAGATGTTTCTAGATGATCAGACCAGTATGGAAGTGAACTAAAGCTCTGTTCAAGGACACACAGGTCACAAAAGTTCATCCTCCTACAAACTCCTAAAGTTTTCATAATAGAATAAGAAAAAAAAAAAGGCATGAATTATAATCAGCTCAGCCATTGTAAAAGCACGATGCACTTCCATATATAGCAAATGTGGAGAAGCTGGAAGGCAATGCATGCACTTACTACCCTTATGCACAGAGGCATCTGCATACATTACATTAGTCTTCTTTCCTTTATAGACTGAGATATTTTAGGGCTGCCAGTTTTATTTTGGTCACTGCAGCACCAAGGTAGGCAAAGATGGCCCTCAGTTCCATCCTCTTAATGATGGCATGCTCATACTTTATGATGTTATACTACTGGAAGCATATTTATTAAGCATCAGTTTCTCATTAGGCTCTGCATATTCTGGTGGTGCTCTTTGTTAAGTAGAGACTGCATCGCTTTAATCTATGGCCATATGATTTAAGACATAAGGTAGCGGGGGTGCGAATGCCCTTTCACCTTTGGTGATAAAGCCTGCCTGCACTAGCAATCATCACCACCTAAAAATAGCCAATTATCCTAATGCTTATGTCTTTGGGGTGACACAGTGGCATAGTGGTCAACACATCCGCCCCACAGCAAGAAGGTCCAGAGCTCGGGTCCTGGACTTGGCGCAGGCGTTTCTGTGTGAATTTGGCACATCTTTGTATTTATATGGGTTTCATCTGGGTACTCTGGTTCCCTTCCATAGTCCTAAGACATCCACATAAGGCTGTTCCAAAGGTTGGCCTATTGCCACTAGGCATGAGTGAATGGATGTGTGTGTGTGTGTGTGTGTTGGCCTTGTGATGGTCTGGCAAGCTGTTCAGCGTGTACCCCACCCTTGCTGATCATGGGGCTTGATCCAAGCATCCTCTTGCTGTGAGGCGAGAGTGATAAACACTATGCCACAGGTTCTTATATAGGTGTAGATTTTTAAACAGTGAATGCCTGTGATGACCGGCATCCTATCTGTGGAGTATTCCCTTGAGTTTCCCTTATGGTAGTTGGTAGTATGGTAGATCCACAGTGATCCTGGCTAGGATAAAGCAGTTACTAAAGATGAATGAAGAAATCAGTGAAGGATAAATCCACTGCAAAATAACCTCAGCAAGTGAAGATTGTCTTGAAGTGGACAGACGGGAGCAAGTTCAGGTTCAGTGGTTTAATAAAACCAATCTAGCAGACAAAGGGCCAGGCAAAACGTCAGACAGGCAAAAGGTCAGGCGATCAGCAAGCAGGCATAAACTCGACATGACTAAATCGATATATGTGAAGCAGTGTATGGTTAAACACTAATCCAGACAGGCAAAGAGCAGAAGATTGGAATCATCACAGATAATAAAGGGGACTTCTCAAAGGAATCACCGACCATTTCAAAAATCATCTGAATTATTTGTGTCTTTTTGATAAGTTCAGGGTGGCATTGTGGCATAGTGGTTAGCATGTCAGCCTCACAGCAACATGGGGCTGGGTTCGAGCATTTCATGCATTTTGTTTGCATGTTCTCCCTGTGCTTTCATGGGCTTCCTCCAGGTATTCCAGTTTCCTCCCACACTCCAAAGACATGCACATTAGGCTAACTGGATTGTGTGTGAATGGTTGTGTATGTGCTGCCCTGTGATGGTCTGGCGAGCTGTTCGGGGTGTACCCTGCCTTTGTCCAGTGTCGGCTGAGGTAGGCTTCAGCAGCCCTGCAACTCTAATAGGATTGGCAAATAAGTGAGTAAGTAAGGATAAGTTCATAATAAGAAATATTAGAAAGGAATATTATATAATTTCATACATATTATTAAAGAGATTATTTTTTCCAGTATCTAAATCACACACACTGGAACAGAATTTATGTTTTTGGATATGAATCAGGGATGCACTATTCAGTTTTCATCCTTTGTGGTTTGCTCCAGTAAAAGCACACGATGTAAAAACACTGATTTATTGACCTCCGAAATAAAGCATATTTCTACCATATATCAGATACTTTTATTTATAGTGCTGCCATTCTGTGTAGCTCAAGCAGACCACATGCTGTGCAGCGAGCTGTGTTTCTCTTGCATGTTTCCAAAAATAATGATTGAATTAATTTTAAAAATAGTAACTCGCATGTTGATTATTTAAAAAAAAAAACATTTTAAATAAATAATCTTCCTGGAAATCAATACAAGGATTATGCTGATGGTGTCCAGCTAAATGTTCAGATGTTTCTGGAATAAAAAAAAAAAAAAAAAAAGAAAAAGAAAACCTGTCAAAAATAGTATTAGATGGCTGTTTGTTGTTATTATTTGTGTACGCAAAATGAATTCTTTTAAAGATGTCTTTTTTCATTGCTCGCATAACCATCCCATTCTGCACCCATGATGCATTAGGCCACTTTGCAATTTCTGTTGCAGCAAAAGTTTTTACTCGAGAGCTTTGCAGGTCTCCTGAAGAACTTGTTCTTTTATCCATTAACACTCACAAAGTAGAGCAAAGTTCGCAGGAGCAAAGTAGAGTGAGAACAAAGGAATAAATTGGTCTTTTAGCCAAAAAGTTCCACTGTGAAGAAGAGTTTTATTCATGCCAGTTTTATTTAATTTTGACAAAGGCAGGATAGGTGAACTCTATGGCGCTAAACTGCATTCTGTAATGGTGTATTTTCACACTCATCCATGATTTTAGTAAATACTACATGGAAACACAAGAAGAAACTATGAAAACAAGATTATGGTTTATTTATTTATGCTTTTAAATTTTAAAGTTTGACAATGATGGCAATGCCTGCACCATGTGATTCAGGTATTATTTACTTGGAATAATTTTTTTTTAAATCTAGAGATAGTGGACGAATCAGATGTTCCAAAATAGTGTGTATTGATGCATAATGCAAAATAAACATATAAACCTGAATATGAATTTTAAATTATGTATATTATTAGCATTAAAAATCAATCTATTAGACACAGTAAGGATGAGGGACACGTCTGTGCTCCAGAGGTCAGTATTAAAACTCACTGCGGTCACATTCTACAAGGATTGAAAACGAATTTCTGGACTCGAGTGTACTTCTCACAGATAGCTTTTCCGGAAATGTAATGCCTGCTCAGCAACTTGTAGTGAGGCTCTAAATGTTCGATTAAGTTCCTAAACCCCACGTTTTCTATTATAGGGAGGGGCTGTTCTTTCAGCACAATAACTTTTCGAACTTATCAATTTTGCTTTGTTGTTATCTAGGGGAACTTCTTAATCTCTTTAAAGGCTTTTTAACCAAGTCTGTTATTTTATGAAGTTTGTACAAATTGAAACTTCTGGTCTTCCTGTCTGGGCCACCCTTTGAAGCACTAACTAAGGGCACAGAGCAGTATATTGTATTTTGTTAAATTATAATATAATATGATAATAAGAAGCTCCTAACTTGCAGGACAGTTTATTTCATGTGACATTCAGGCGAGAGTGTTATGTGCATCAGATTGGATTATAATTTTTGGCCAATATCAGACCGAATATATACTAGATCCTGGATTGTGACAACCCTAGTGTGTATTGCTAAAATACCATTTACTTAATTTATTCATGTAGCACATGACACATTCTCATAATTCTCATTACTGACATATAGTTTAACCAGCATAACATTATCATTAAGAAAAATAAATAAATAAATAAAACTCAATCACCATATACATGAAATTTTGGTGGCAGCCTTTGCCTAATGGTCAGAGAAGTAGGTTTGGGATCAAAAGGTCACTGGTTCTGTTCCCGAACCAGCAGGAAAAAAGTGTGGTGGTGGAGGTGAGCTGCACCTTCCCTTCCTGCACTTCCATGACTGAAGTGCCCTTGGGCAAGGTACCTAACCCCAACTGCTCTCTGGGCACCCCCAATGTGTGTGGTAGCCCACTGCTTCATGTGTGTGTGTGTGTGTGTGTGTGTGTGTGTGTGTGTGTGTGTGTGTGTGTGCGCGCATGTGTGCGCGCATGTGTGCGTGCATGCGTGTGCTCATTTTGGATGGGTTAAATGCAGAGGCAATAATTTCCCTTGTGGGATTAAAACAGTATAGCAGAAAAAAAAAAAAAAGCAAAGAACACACACACACACACACACACACACACACACACACACACACACACACACACACACACACAACCAGAATACCTGGGGGAAACCCACAAAAGCATGAGGAAAACATCCAAACTCCACACAGATACGCGCGAGTCCGGGACTCAAACTCAGGACCTTCTTCCTGTGAGGCGGACATGCTAACCACTACGCCACCATGCTGCCGCTGTGTGAACTTATAACAAAAAAAAAGAAAAAAGAAAAAAACATCCCAAACCATAACTTATAATCTGTAATTTTTTATATGTAGAAAAAAGGAAGGCTCCCTAAGCAAATCATCCACTACAGTGACGCTAATGCACAAAGAACATTCCTGCCCACTCATCTCTTCCTCCGCATTTTTCCTTTGAGAGCTCCACAGGAAGTGACTTGCACAGCCGTACGGGAGGGCACTTTGGGTCCCATTTTCTGACAACACTACTTCTTTGTCACCGGCAGGGTGTTATTCGTCGAATGGCTGTATGCCAGCATGCACTCACTATCTTTCAGTACCTGCACACTAGCATCTGCTGTAACACCGCCCAAAATGCAAATTCCTGAAAAGCTCTGCTGTTTTGGACATGAAAAGATTTTTTTTCTTTCTTTAATAGAACAGGCAGTACTAAGGACAAAGGTTTTCAACAATGCTTGTGCAAGCACTCCTAATACATATACGTCTGTAACTGCCTCTAATGAAATGTGTTCTTGTAAACCACAGATACATAAATAGGTCTTATGTATTACACTACAGATTATTGACTGCATCTGTAAATAGGCCGTACTAGCGGTTTGTTATTGTGATGCAAGTTTTGGCCCCAGTTGTGACAGATAGACCGAGCCAGGCAATGACTTTCCAACTCACCCAAGCAAATATACCTGTAAATGGCTGCTTTTCATCTGCTTTGGCAAGGAAGTAAATTTAAAGCTAAGTGAGCACATGGATTTTTTAGCAAAACTATGTCAGCAAGATTTAAATTAAGTATAGCAATTTTGACTAAAATATTATGGTAGAAAAATTAGTCTCCTTTAAGGAGGACTGTGGAACATAGAGCACAAGACCACCACACAGCTACTGTGTTACATAGAAATATGCCAGAATATGAATGAAACAATGAAGAAATAAAAAAAAATACAATAAATATACCTACGATGCGTAGCTGCTGACAAAGTACAAATGAACTACGCGTGACGGATGCCAGAAAAAACACGACGTAAAGAAAACGGATAGCAAGACATTCTGTCAACTCCAAAATTATTGTCTCAAATGGTAAAGAGAGTGGGAAAAAAGTAAGGGAAAAAAGACACTGTGGTTAGTTAGTTTGAAAATCTGAAAGTAATCCAGCATTTAATATAAGAGACTACAGGCGTAGTTTGACTTTAGTGGCAGTCCTGTGTCCGTTAGTCCTTCTATCCTTCTGTAGCAACCCTATTGCTGACTTAATGCTTATCACAACGTTTCCCATACATGGTAAGTGCAAAAACACACCAAGCTCCTTCAGTAACGGAACATGACTCAAAGAACTGACCTGAAAACACACTTTATAGTGTAGAGATGTCATATTTTTCTACATTAACCATTAAACACTTAAATTTTAAAGGCTATTATTGTGGGTCTCAGACTGCACAAGCACATGCTGTGAGTATGGACACTTGAGAACTTTTGATTCTCTGTGTGATAATGTAATCAGTCCACTGTGTTGTCATCACCCCACCTCGCACACACATGCTCTCTTTGCAACTACACGGAACATGAACTCGTTAAACGGATAATTAAACCAGCAAGACAGGAGATACAAATAAATATGGGAATCAGCTAGTGAAAGCTAGTGAACAAAAAAGCTCAGTGTTAACCTTTCCTGCTTTCACCTCAGAGCGAATTCTGGAAACCTAGAGAAAATTGATTTATTTTCTTCTTAAAGGAGCCATGCTACTCTTATAAAAACCATCCTCAGAGATATCTGTTGGGTGCTCCATCTTTAGACAGTGCCTAAATCTTTATATTAGGCTAGTTCAATTAAGACTGACAATTTAACTTATAATATTCATGTTATACAAAATAAAGGAAGATAATGAATGAATGAATGAATGAATGAATAAATAAATAAATAGATAGATAGATAGATAGATAGATAGATAGATAGATAGATAAGCAAGCAAGCAAGCAAGCAAGCCAAAGATAAGTAGCAAACTGTTTTGACTATAATGGCTGCATCTGGTATCATGTATCCATTAATATTAAATGTAGAAGTCTAATTTCTAGTAGTTTATTGATGAGACAAGTAGACTATTCAGAGAAAAGTAGACATGAGAGCCTGCAGTCTAGCGGGGGCTCCTCTGGCAGCCATATCTGTCCACGTCAACATGTTTTTACAGATAAGGTGGAATTCAGACTTTTCCCATTTCATCACTGTGATGAAGGTGAAGATAAATTTATCCGTCCATGAGGCTTTGCCCTAGAACTTGACCCTCTCGGGTCATGCAGCACCATTAAAAAACAGAAAATGTAGGGCAGACCCATTTTATTGCTGTAATCTCTTTATGAATGATGTAGCAGTAAAAGAAAAATGGAATTACTGCATGCATGGATGTTTATTATGTACATCAGTAGACGCGATGGCTTAAAGCATAGAATTGATTTCACTAAAATACAAATGTCTCTCATATCAATGAAATTAAAAAATGAACCAATGTTAAACAAATGTCACCATGCAAGCTGCAAATGTGTAAAAGAGATCAGTGTTGGACTGGAGGAAGAAAACCTAAGAACCACAGCCTTTATCATACTTTAGGCTTGATCAAATTTGAGGCTTCCTCTTGCAATTCCCTATTTTTTATCCAAAGCCATGATTCACCATTTAAATGCAGCAGGGAAGGTGATTACAGCGAGAGCGGCATGTCAGAGAATGTAGAACATCTTATAGACATCTAAAAGAAAGCGCCACAATATGATACAATATGATACAGCAGGTAGGGGGCCATTCATAAAGGACGGCATACTTTTTTGGGAGCATTTTTAGACCAACTTCCACAGAAAGGATGTCACACTATTAAGGACCCCACCACCACCACCACCACCCTGTTATCACATTGCATAAGGAAACTTATAACTGGCCTTCAAAAAAGTATTCAGGGTGTAAAACACTAACATTGTAAGTAAGTACGTCTTGATGGAGGCAAATTTAAAGTTATTAATTGTAATTAACTATGGTTTAAGAATAACTTATACATGTACAATGTAATCATGTACTAGCGTGAATAACCTACATCACAGGTCTTAGCTTGGTACACAAAACATCAGTAGTATGTGTAATTTCAGATGACTTAAATATAACAGAAGTGAAGTGCTGTGTCACACAAGTGCAAACACCCACTTCTCATTTTCTAGACGTTAAATAGCCCCTCCCCACCCCCACTCCCAGGGTTGTAATGTCCTTTATGAATGGCCCTTTAAATGGTCAAAAAGGAGATATTGTGAATGAACAAATACCGTAATAAGTATGAGGTTATCAACAGGTTACTGGACCATGAATTCAATAGTGTCCTTCAAAGAATGTAAATCAAGTGTCCCAATGTGAGATACTTGCATGGTTTGGAAAATCAGTCCAGGAAAACAAGAGTACAATGAAATTTGGCAGGATGGAATTTGGAAGTAATGGACATTTCTACATAGAAATCTTGTCCCTGTACCTTAACTAATAGAGACAAGTCAACAGTGCTAAGTTGCTTAGGAAGAACTTGTCTAGTCGAGAAATATTGCTCACCACAGTCTTTTACATTTCCACATGTATCATCCAAGTACTCACTCTGTCACTCACTCATTTGCCGAACTGCTTAATCCTGTTATGGTTCTGGGGAGGCTGGAGCCTATCTTGGCCTACGCTGGGCAAAGTTGCATTACACCCTGAACAGCTTGTCAGAGAGGACCAGCACACACACACACACACACACACACACACACACACACACACACACACAGACACACACACACTTTACACTCACACCTAAGGGCAATTTGGAGCAGCCAGTTAGTCTAATGTGCATGTCTTTTGATTGTGGGAGGAAACCAGAGTACCCAGAGGAAAATTGTTGCAAACATGGGGAGAACTCCACAGAAATGACAAGCTCGGGACTTGAACCCAGGACCTTTTTGCTATGAGACGGATGTGCTACAACACGCCACCATAGACGCCATCATGCTGCCCTTACCCAAGTACATTTACAACAAATTTCCAGCCATGATTAATATCTGCTTTGGCCAGTACATTATATCAGACTAAATGCTTCCAAATAAAACTTAGCTTCACCCAACTTTCAAGCCATTTAATTTATTGTTATTGGTTGTACTGTATGTGCTGTTCTAATAGTATATATTTTATGGGGTTGTTAAGATTGTCAGAATTTTGTCAGCCACCTTCATAGGCAGTGACTGAGTAGCTGTCAGTAGCAAGGAAATTGTAGGCATGAGCTGTTCAGATTATGGATATGGGTGGGCTGAAAGCAGTTTGACTGACAATACTGTATTTATTAATTGTCTTTTCCATTTTCAAATGTATCATTGAAAAATGAAGAAAGTCATCATGAGCTTACAACCTGTATGTTAACATTACACACATACATCTCTGGATTATAATGGACATAAGAAATATAACAGATATTTATATATATTATTAAATATATAATATTTAGCAGAAACAATAAATTATACTAAACTATGCAGTACTCCAGAGTGAATTTTATATGCAGAGTTCTCGACCTCAATTTGCATCAGGTTCGTTGATTTGCCCATTTTCATTGCCATTGTGAATAGATGAAACTTTTGACCTTTTCCTGGGGGTTTTGGTTTTGGTTCGTCTGTTAGTTTTTCTGTTTGTGCAATATAACAAAAAAGTTATCCATGGATAATCTATCTATCTATCTATCTTTCTATCTATTCATTCATTTATTCATTCATTCATTCATTCATTCATTTATTTATTTATTTTAAATTATGGGGCAAAATTTGAGATATCTCAACAAATCATGGCATGAAAAGTACAAGAATGTTGGTGTAGACACAAGTTGACCCTGAAAGGTCATAGGTCAAGGTAAGAAATTACATTTTTGTAGAAATTGCTATCTCAATATTCTTCCGAATCTATGGATCATTATCTGTCAAACAGAATAATAAAACAATGAGCAAATTGGAATATATTTGTGTGAATAAGGTCAATAAATACAAATAATGTGTGAAAGAATAGTCATCAGCTGACAAGGGAGAGACATTTCATTACAACTATGCCAAGTTATAATAAAACCTGCAGACTTAGCCTGATTTTTCAGGTTAATCAATGCACTTGTCAACATAATCCATTTACGCCTGGTGGAGGTACTGTTCCTTGCACTCTATGGGTGTCCCTCTAGTTATATAAAAAAATATTTCAACTAATGAGGCTTATTATTGTAGGCATTCTAAAGTGAACTCCAGAAAACTGTAGTGTACATAGAAAAAAGAAAATGGCATTTTTGAATTTATTGGCAAAGTCTGTTCAACTGTAGCCATGTAACATAAATGTTCAGAAAGACAATAATGAGATAAAATGAGTATAACATATAGGGCCACATCGATGCACAAGAATATGTGTAGCCTTGGCCACATGCATGCACTTGAAATACATCTGAGATTAACTTCAGCACAAATTGTGGTTTAAAAGCCAGTACAAAGTACAGTAAATGCATCAACCATCCAGCTGTCAAAAAGCACAGGACTAACAGAGTGAAAAGGAACTTTGAGTTTACAAAGTCAGAAAAAAGAGGTAAATGGGCTAGTACATGAAGTTCCTTTAAATAACGGTCTGAAGAGATTGAGTCTGTATGTTATTGAGTAGCCAAGTAGCCAAGGAAACACAGTGCCTACAGATAAAGGTAATATTCTCCAATAGACGACATATAAAATGTACATTCCTGTAATTTTCAGAGTTTAAACAAAGAAAACATCAGTCACATAGAAAGTAACATAAAAGTAAGTACATATTTACACTCATCACGCCATCTATCAATTAAATTGTAAATTTGATTGTATTGTTAATGAGTGGCTGTGGTGGCTTAGTGGTAAAGGCGATGGGTTATTGATCTGAATGTCAGCGGTTCAATCCCCACTGTCACCACTGTTGGGCCCTTGAGCAAGGCCCTTAACCCTCAATTGCTCAGTTGTATAAAAATGATAATGTAAGTCTCAATGGATAAGAGCGTCTGCCAAATGCTGTAAATGTAAATTGGAATCAGCTGTTCTTGATTAGGTGCCATTGGTTAGAACCTCAGCGGCATGGTGGTGTGGTGATGAGCATGTCTTTCTCACAGCAAGACTGTTCTTGGTTTCAGTCCCAGTCTTGGTGATAGTGCTTCTGTGTGGAGTTTGCATGTTCTTCATGTGCTGGCGTGGGCTTCCTCCATGTGCTATCATTATCCTAGCCTTGTAACTGAAGGAAGATTGGTCAAATTTTTCAGCAAACTGACACTAGTCAGAGACTACATGCAAACTGCCTATAAGAAGTTACTGCTGCTGAAGTGTGCAATACTAGTTTGTGATATTGTGGGTGTGATTATAATAATAACAATAATAATAATAATAATAATAATAATAGGGTGGCACTACGGTGCAGTGATTAGCATGTTCGCCTCATGGCAAGAGGGTCCTGGCTTCGATTCCTGGGTTTAGGCCGTTTCTGTGTGGAGTTTGCATGTTCCCGTGCTTGCATGGGTTTTCTCCGGGTACTGCTGTTTCCTTTCTGTGAGGTCCCGCCGTAGGACTTAGGTCATGTCTGCTCTGTTTTATCTGCTCTCTCCTCTCCCGTGTGTGTTTCTGATTACAGGCTCCACCCTGATTAGCTCACCTGTTCCTCATCCCCACGGGAGGATAAAAGGGGGCCGCTTACCTTGTCGCGTTGGCCAGATCGTCTTGGGCCGTCACTGAATGAGTGCTGCGTATTCACGGAGAGAGCTTGTGCCGTCTTAGAAAGAAGACGTATCTCAGTATACGCACCGTGATCCAGCCGTTATTTCCATAGTGTTCATGTTCCACGTTTTCCGTGTACGAATAAAGGATCCTTGTTTGCACCTTATCTTATTGTCTCTGTCCTGCATTTGGGTCTATCAGTTCATGGTACCGCCGTAACACTTTCCACAGTCCAAAAACATGCACAGTAGGCTAAGTAACTGTTTCAAATTGCCCCTAGGCGTGAGAGAGAGTGTGAATGGTTGTTTGTGTATTGGCCCTGCAATGGCCTGACAAGCTTATCAGGGTGCACCCTGCCTTCACCCAGAGTCAGCTGAGATGGGTGCCAGCCTCCCTACGACCCTATTAAGAACATTTCTTTTAATGCTAATATGTTTATCATATGATTTACACTTACATGAATGCATTTACATGAATATACTGTACATCCCTCACTTTACTGTATTCATAAATAAAGACAAAAATATTATTGTCATTAGAGAAAAAAAAAATTGGTTACACATTTCTGAAGCTTAATATAATAAGCTAGAAGTAATTAATAATGTAAAAAAAACTGTGAATTATTTATCCAGAATCATACTGTCACAATTAAATATTTATTGATTCACATTTTCATATTCACAATATTCATAGCACTGTGCCAGAAGGTATTCAAGCTGTAAGCTGCACCCTCCTAGTGGAGCACACAGGTATTGCAAGGGACATAGACATGGTAATCAAAGATACATATTTCAGTGATTGTCTTAACCATTACAAGTTTTACATGGGCACTCCTCCTTTTTACAGAGGCATATGGTGAAATCTTCTCCAAACACTTCCAAAAGTGCTGTCTAACAGTGACTAAGTCAAATAGTCAAAGAACATTTGTGCAGGTATTTTTAGCACTGACAATAAGTGACTCTCTCCTGAAGTCCCGCCCCCTTCCTCTCATCTCACTTTAGTAATGCTCTGGTAGGTGCTCGCGGTGCTTGAACGATGTACTGATGCAGCATCCTCTCTTTCTGTCAAGGTAATTGAAAAATGTTTTGAGTTCATCGATGCAGTGCCGTCTCATTCTGTCAAGGTAAATGAAGAATGTTTTGAGTTTGACGGAAACCTTTTTGAAAAAGAAAATGGTCAAAAACAACACTATGACAAAACAAAAAGACTTAATAGATAAGAACAAGTACAGAGCAGCAGCCCTGTGGTTAACCTGATAAAGAACGTCAATGAGAGAACTGTAACAAATATTGTATCGACTGCACATCCACAGATATGAGGTTCCCTATAAAAACGACACGTGAGACGGAAAGCGTACTATCCTACAGCCATACTGGCGGATAAAATAAGAATATTTAGCCCTCACTGCACTTAGCTGAAGACCAAGAAGATTACAGTGCATCTTGAAAAATTTATTGAAAGCAGGAGTGACATGGGTAAAATGGAAAAATGTGCAGATTTCTAGTTCATACTACTTCCTGAGTACATCCATGCCAGGTTCTGACTGTGTCTAAACAGGTTCTAGCTAATGTCTTAAAACACAGTTGATTCCACTCACATGACCAATCAGATCACACCACATACCACATCCTCACTATTTCTGTCCAGGCTTTATAAAAACTGTTCCATGTGCTGCTCTTTTTCATTCGAACTGCAAGTTTTCTTGTGTCTATATCTACGTTTAAAAGTAAATTAAACACAAACGTAATAAAAACGTGCCTACATTATATACGTCTTTGAACATCAATACATCCTATTTTTATTTCAAGCTTCTTTGTGAAAGAAATAAAAAAAATAATAATAATCCGCAAACAGGGCCTGACACCATACTGCAAAATATGCACGAGAGTCACGAGTATCCGACAGTAAATACGGAAGTAATATGCACATGAATAATGGCAGTTTATACCACTCGTTCATGTGAATGAGCCAATGTTTATCTGATGTATGTAACTGGAAGCTTGTATTATGTGTCATTGTGCCTAGTTTTATTTAGAAGTTTACTAGTTTATATCTGATTTGTTAGTTTACTATCTGTATGCTTTTATTTTTGCCATCATCTCGCCTAAAAGAACTGGGGGATTCATGTCCTATTCTCACGTTTGCTCCCACTTAAAAGTGAGAAAGGGCAGTCTTTTCAAACTCCCTAATGCAAACTGTCAAATGTTTTTTGCAGCTTGCTAATTCGAAAAGGTAAATAAAAACCACCTGATAATGAAAATATACATATGTTCATGTTCATTAATTTTCTGAACCGCTTAATCCTAATTTGGGTCGCGGGGAGGCTGGCGCCCATCTCAGCCGTCTCTGAGTGAGGGCAGAGTACACCCTGGACAGCTCGCCAGGCCATCGCAGGGCAGAAACATGCTGACGGCTATGAAGCCTACTCTTCTTGGTTCTTTTACATGCCTCTCACCATAGACAGTGGCATATGTTTATGTGTAACTTTAAAGTTTGGAAGGCTTGCCCTTCATTTTATTGTAACAAGTATGTGCCACAATTTTGCCAATAGAGTCCCTACAAGGTCTTATTTACATTGTTGCTACATCAATGTCATCGATACTACTACCTTGTTAAGTCCTGATTTAAGTATGTCCAGGCTACACGTCCTCTGCGTCCATATCATGCCCTTATCAAGTTTTACTACATTCCTACAAGGTTGTACAAGCTCCTACTGCAACCATTTTTATTTATGGAATGTGATGGGGTTTAAGTATAGAAAACTAAAATACAATTCACATTCATTGCCATCAGGTGAAGGGAAGGTCAGTCTTGCTTATTTGTTATAGCTGGCATGTTGAGAAGTGTCACTACTGTTCGAGAAAATAAACCAACCTGCTCACTTATTGTATGTTCTGGTTCTTATGGAGCGGACGTTTATGTAACAGATAATTCTCTTCAGTGTGTGGTTCAGCCGGCTTTTTGGCCCCGTATTCTTGCCCTGCCTGAGCTGAAAGTTGTTGCTGAATAATGTACACAATTTGGTGCAGTTTGAGTAGGAGGAGGCTGAGGTGAACCACACAATTAATGATATTATGATGCTTTCAGTGGTGGATCTCTAAGACTAAGACACAAGCAGTTGACATATTGTTGAATTTGTGCAGCATCTATAAAAAGAAAAATCTGCCGATGAGCTTTTTACTTGTGGTTGATGTATTTATCTCCTATTTAAGGTCTTTGGGTATGTCTTTGGATATGGTTTTCTTTGGACATTCCTAATTTCTAAGAATACAAATTAACAGATAATTTATGGAGGTGCATAGTTCCCAGACACCCACAACAGCCAGGGTGCATACCTCCAAACTTTCACAATGTATTGTACCAAACTTGATTGAAGCAAGAAAGACAAAATAAATAAATAAATAAATAAATAACATGCAATACTCAAGCCAAGTGGTTCCTTCCTTTGCTTAAGTGCTTGAGCTTTTAGGGTCGCGGGGAGGCTTGTGCCTATCCACATCCAGCGCTTCCACATTCACCATCCAGATGTTTTGATTTAAAATGTAAAAAACAAAACCAAACAATGTAAGGTTACTCTTAGCCTAATACTAGTAGACATGACCCTTTTTCACAGGGTCAACTTTTAAATGCTTCTTTATCTCATTCTAACATTATAATTAAATGAGAATAGTACTGTACTTTTAAAGCGACTATTAAACTGATGGGCTAGGATTGGCCTGCCATTTGATATTTATCTCTGTATTTCTCCTAATTTTTTTCTTTTGCTCATTAGAGCCCACAAAGGAGATGGTGACACTTCCAGGTGTTCCCGCAGTGTAGCATCTGTCACAACAGCTGTTTCTTCTTCCAATCTACATGACCATTACACAGTGGCAATGATGGCATGGGATTGACTCATGAACACAGTGCTAGCACTCTTCTCAAAGCCATTTATAATGTATATTATAATATAACTAATATAGAAATATAACTAATATTGAAAGCAGGGGCTGAATAGAAAGGGTTGAAAGTGTTGCATTGAATAATCACAAACTCTCCAATGATTATATGACTTCATGTGTGCAGATATATTTATTAAGTCTGTAAATTACATTTATTTACTTTAGGAACAAAGTGAATGGTAAAACCTATTGCATATGGTCTAGCTTAGAGTTCTGAAAGATATGGTTGAAAAACACCAAGGTAGCTGTTACTGATTCTGTTGTAAATATAAAAGATGAAAGGTGTGATAGATCTACGACAGACAGCGGCATCAACATTCATTTGCTCAAGCTATTCAAAATGTTTTCTAATACTTGCCCCCCCTTCCCATTCATACCATAGTATCCACATAAAAAGACAAAGTGCCCTTGCTGTAATCCCCACTTGACCTCATGACCACTCTCTCCCCTGAAATACAACTGTAGTTCTTGTTGTTTGGCTTCTCAGCATAGAACAGATGGTGTTATGACTGGTGCCTATGAAGGGCGATGCCATGTTGTAAACCAGGCTAGTGGCACCTATATACTTAATCAATTAGAATATTTGATTCTGACTGGCCAATTGCAGCATTCTACAATCTGTTAGTTGGGAATAACATACTCTTGCTATGCATAACAGATCTTTGCTATGGACCATGTCATTAGTGGAAGCAGTAAAATCATTTTAAAATCAGATATGCAGGCAGTAAACGAATGAAAGAGCAGTAGGAAGTAGATAAAAAAGGAAAAGAAATCTAAATTATAAGGCAATATCTTGGTCAAAGCCAGGTATGGAATTTAGGGGATTGGAAACAGACACAGAGGGGGCAGAATCCAATACACCAAAGTGCCAGGAACCAAAACAAACACCATTAACCAAATCAGCAAAGACAGAAACAAAGGCTTAATGTACTCAGGTCAATGCACACTGAGTGTTTGCTCAAAGTCACTACTATATATAGATGTGTGTGTAATTATGATCAGGTGCTGTGAGTCAGTAATTAGGTTAGTTTAAGTTGGGTTTTCAGCAGCCATGTTTGTAGGCTGTTGAGAATCTTGGGAAATTGAGACATAAATCAATGATCAGGTGGATGTGAGACATAAATCAGTATTGTAAAAGAAACCCCTTTAGGATGATTCAAGTCGTTTATGTTCTGTCTTGGAGTCCTGCATCACCTTGTCCATGGTCAGCTGACTGTACATTCATTCATTTATTCATTTATTCTTTCATTCATTCATTTATTTGCCGAACTGCTTAATCCTACTGAGGCTGGAGCCTATCTCAGCCAACTCTGAGTACTCCCTGAACTTGTCAGTCTATCGCAGGACCAACACACATGCACGAACTATACACTCTCACACCTAGGGGCAATTTGAAACAGCCAGTTAGCCTAATGTGCATCCATTGGACCTGATGTGCATCCACCCAGGACCTGGATCACCTTGTTGCCACTGACTGTACATTATCTTTCTATTTATTTATTTATTTATTTATTTTTAGGTTTTTATTTTTTAATTCTCCTAATAGAAACTGCTTCTTAGAGTACCAAAGTTAGTCTACCAGTTCAGAAAGCTTTTGGCGGTTAAGTAGCTGTAACTATTCAAGAGATGGTGATACCTGCTTAGGAAGTTTTAAAAACACCTGTGTTGATGTGATTTTTTTCAGGAGATGGAATGGGTGTTATCAGCTAACTATTTAAATTAGAAAAAAAAAATTATAGTGAGGCACAATGGCGTAGCAGTTGCACATTTGCCTCACAACAAGAAGGTCCTGTGTTCAGGTCTTATGCCACCTAAGGACGTTTCTGTGTGGAGTTTGCTTATTCTCCCCATGCTTGTGTGGGTATACTCAAGGTAAAGAGATGCTAACTGGCTATTCCAAATTGCCCCGAGGTGTGAATGGATGTTTGTGTGTTGGCCAAGCTGTTTATGGTGTACCCTGCCTTCAACCAAAACCTGTCGGAACTGTCTCCAGCTTTCCTGCAACCCTAACCAGGATAAATGGTATAGATAATAAACGACAACATTTTAACAGATGAATGAATGACTAAAAATGTAACCGGATATAGATTTGTAAATAATGCTGCCGTACTACAATATGTAAATAGCACAGTTATTTTTTTTAAATGTTACAAGTTTAAGAAGCATTCTAATAATGTCCTTTTTTAGGTGTGTAATTACTGTTTCTGGGCAAAGTTTAGGAAGTCTTTGTTCACGACTTGTTAGTGCATTGTGATTAAAACAAAGACCATGTTGTGCTGTTGGATGTTCTGGCTAAGTTGTGTAATGTGGAAGCTATCAGGATTTCTATGTAATGAAACAGAAGAGGAGGCAGTGGAGGAGGACAGGTTGGAAAAATAGAAAGAAAAAAAAGAATACGAGGGAAAGGACATGCTTCACGCAAGTCTTCCCACATGCACACTTTTCCCCCATTGGTATTGTGTAGGTAAACAAAAATAAAGCTTTCATGCATCAAAGGCTGCTTCCCCTTGGCATATCTACTTGAAGGGATAGGAGAGGATTATGGGAAATACAGAAAGGTGGCTGGACAAGAATAGGACAGATGAGAGGAAACGCATCAATAAAAAAAAAACAGGGGAGATAAATGACAGAACAAAAGATGAGAAGAGGGAGGTAGAAGAGATCGTGCAGAGGGTTGGGTAGTACACACACGTCTCTGTCATGCCCTCTGCTTTTTTCTCTCCCCAGAAGACCTGTGATTGCATTGTTGTTCTTTCCAAAAAGTGGGTTATGTATTGTTCTAGAATGTACACAGTGTATACAGTGCTTTTTTCCTCTCCATACGTGTTTTTTTTAATTTGGTCTCTTTTTGTCTCGTCACTCTCTGGCTGTCTTACCACTCTATCTCCTAGTTTTCAATACCCAGTGCTTTTTCCACACATCTTCTAAGTTTGCCCAGTACATCCCCAGGTGTCTGGAGTTCTGAAATCACAGGTTCAATTTTCCCAGAAGAATATCTCACTTTCTTGCTGGTAGCAGGCAGAGAAAAAACCTGTTACACAATCATTCCCCACAATAATTCACAATCTTTTTTTTTTTTTTTTGCAAGATCAGGCCACTGGCCATGTACCTGAACTACACGCATAACTGGCTCTTTCCTTACTTTGTGCCATAGTGTCATAAGCACATGATTGTAAAGTCTGTCTTTAACTTATAACTTCACAGTTGCTGTACAGCGCAAGTGCTGATGTACATTCTGTTATTATGTCATTTCCTCGCTCCTCACTTGAACCTGTTCTTCGGGTCTACCATCTTTGCCAGGCATACCGATTCTCTTATCTGTCTGTGGATACACTGAGGATACACTGAAGAGCTGCATGCCAACTTATAAGTAACCCGCCCCATGTAATATCGTTTTTTTGCTTTTTCCCCAGTTTTTGGGACTTTCTTTCTTTTTTTCTTTCTTGTCCGGGCTTTGTAAGGGCCTTTTTAGTGCGTGTTTGGATCCTTGCTGTGATAATTCTGCCTGATGTCTTGTGGTTTTGCTTTAGCATTTATAGATAATTCTCCTTTCTCATGTCGTCTACTTTCCCAAGCGCACCAGTTCCTTTTCCAGCACCAGACAGTATGATGCTGCCTCCATCATGCTTCACAAGTGGTATGCTGTTCCTTAGATTTAAAGTCCCATTTTTTATACTTAGTGGACCAAAGATACATTTTTTCTCTTCTGACCAGAAAACACTCTTCCAAAGGCTAGGTTTCTATACATTGATCACCTACAAACTTCAGCATTGCTGTTTCATGTTAGTTTTGAAATGTCTAAGGGACTTCTTTTAGGCCTTATACTCTTTCATCAGCTCTTTGGTTGTTGGCTTGGGGTTCAGGTGAGGTTTAATTGGGATTTATCTTTCAGACTAAACTTAATCCATCCCTGGGATTTAATTTCTGGCTTCTTACTGAACAATGTAAGGTTGTATTTGAATGCACAAGCTTAAAAAACTGCCCATAGTACTTGAGTTGTTTGGATGTATTGGAGTTATTGGATGTTCCCATAGCAGCATGAGCAGAAACACCCTATCAAATACTGTTCCTAATTGTTACAATTTGCTGATCAAGTTTCTAAAAATTAGACCAATTTCTGGAACTTCCAGACTGTTTAAAGAGACACTTATCTTTAAGACTTTGACCCACTGGAGTTCTGATTTACTGAAGATTCCATGGAAAGTGGAAAATTGCATACATTTGATTTATTAATGAACTGTTACTTTAATTGGGACACATGCTGTATGGGCTCCTATGGTTGCGTAGTGGTTAGCATGTCTGCCTCACAGCAAGAAGGTCCTGGGTTTGAGCCTCGCCTTGGGCATTTGTGTGTGCAGTTCGCACGTTCTTTCTTTGTCTCTCGTTTTCCTCTGAGTACTCTGGTTACTTCCCACATTCAGTACAGAGACATTCACTTTAGGCTGTTTCAAATTGTCCTTAGATGTGAGTGTGAATCTTATGTTGAAGGTCTTGTGTGTCTTGGTTCTACAATGGATGGCTGAGCTGTTCAAGCTGTACCCTGCATTCGGCCAGCGATAGGCTCCAGCCTCCTAACCACCCAACTAGGATTAAGCGGTTTGACTTATGATGGAATGAATGAATGTATGTGCACTCTCTCTCTCTTTGACTTAATCTCCATTAAAGATTCTATAACAGCCACAGATTGCCTCTGTTTTTCCTCGATCTTTTCCATTATGTGTCTCCATCACTTCCTCAACACCCTGCATCGCACTGGGATTTATTGTGAACAGCCGTACAGGAGATGCCACCTCATCCAGGTCTGAGACTGTGAGACAGGATTTGTGTATGTAGGTATGTGTATATGCGTATATGTATATGTTGTGTGAAGACACAAAATTAAATACAAATAATAAATAAATAAATACATACATAAATAAAAACGATTATTACTCATTAGCAGAGTTTACATGAATGACAGGTGCGATTGAATGTGTTCTCGTGAAGGCACCAAAAGAGCAAGAGAAGGACAGATGGGGGAGTGTGAGAGACTGATGTGTGTGTGTGTGTGTGTGTGTGTGTGTGTGTGTGTGTGTGTTTGCCACAGCAATGGCAACACTAGGATCCTTGTATCAAAAGCTTACAGCAGGGCTAGTGTGTTCGGCTGCAACTAACAGCCCTGTGTTCATAGGAGTGTGTATGTGATGGTGTGTGGGTGGCTCTGAGAGTGTCTACAATTGGCAGATGTGTCAAGCACACAATCATTTCACCACCATCACCATTCTACATATTCACTCTTCCAGCATCTCAACTAATTCAATTCAGTAATGCTTTAGTGGCATGACTGTTTTAATTACAGTTTACCAAAGTAATTAGCAGCAGACATATCTGTGCTCTGAGATCTTGCTTCATTACACACACTGCGCTACTTGTCCTTTGTCCATTTATTTTTCCTTTTCTTTTTCTTCTTCCTGTAGCACACCATGTCGATGAGTGCTCTCAATGAACTTTCCACTGTTAGACAATAGGCCTTGGTTTTAGTGGTCAACCGATTGACCGGTCAGCCAGTTAATATCTTTTTGTAATAATTGGCATTGGTTGATGTCTTCACTCATGAGGCTGATTAAAATAATAATAATAAATTTTAAAAAATAAAATAATAATAATAATAATACCATCAATATCAAACATTAAACCCCAAATATTTAAATTATTTAATCAATATCAGCCCAAAAAAACAAAAAACAAACAAACAAACAATTAAAAACACATGATATCAGCATTACATACTGACCATTGCCAATATCAATATAATAGCCAATACATCTATTGAAAAACCTAAATCATTAAACCCCTGCATAGTTTCATAATATTTTATACTTAAACATACTTTTCTAAAATTAAAAATGATAAAGTGTTTATCATGAGGTGCCACGGTGGCATAGTGGTTGGCACATCTGCCTCACAACAATAAGGTTCTGGGTTCGAGTCCTAGGCTGGCCAAGGTGCATTTCTGTGTGGAGTTTGCATGTTCTCTCCATGCTTGTTGAAATACTCTGGTTTCCTTCCACAGTCCGAAGACATGTGCGTTAGGCTAATCAGCTCCCAAGGTGTGGATATGACTGTGAATGGTTGTGTGTGTTGGTCCTGCGTCTCTCTGGTGAGCAGTTCAGGGTATACCATGCCTTCGCCCAACGTCGGCTGAGATAAGCTCTAGCCTCCTCGCGACCCTAGTTGCATTAAGCACTTCAGAAACTGAGTGAATAAGAGAATAAGTGTTTATAACGAATGCACCTAAAAGTTACATTACAACTAAAGGTAAGCAAAATTTCCCACCCCATTATCATATCCATCAGGGATAATTCACTGCTAAGTACTTCTAGAGTACTAAGTACTCTAGCCAGTCCTGAAATCTGTGTACATTTTGAGTCTTTTGTGTTTGGCTTCATCCTGTTTGACCCTTGCCTTGCTTATTTGACTACTCTTTGGATTGTCTCTTTGGTTCTGATAATACTGTAGATTATTGTGTTTGACCCTTCACTGACTTAGATTGATTCTTGGATTGTGGACAGACTTTTAATAAATCCCCCTGCACATGGATTCTCAATTCTCCAAAGTCCTGTTTGTTACACCAAACTTTAACCCTAGTGAGTGTCTCTGACCTCCAGAATCTTTAAGTGTATCTAGCCTAAAACCCTTGCTGAGGTCTGTCATCTTAAAGTGGTGAAAACAAGATTAAAAACTCTGTGTTTCACTTCCTGGGGGAGAAACTGAAGGGAGAAACTTCCCAAAACAAACAGCAGCTGAAAGCACATAGGTGCTTTCTTAGTTGTGTAATGTACTGTAATGTAGTATAATGACCACATTTTTG
>JAQMYF010000022.1:4514291-4528975 GCA_030014195.1 Neosilurus mollespiculum
CACACACACACACACACACACACACACACACACACACACACACACACACACACACACACACACCCCTTTAAGATGCTATTTTTGTGCTATAAACTTTTTCCCCACTCAGAACAGTTAAATATTTTACTGTGACAGTCACAGGTTTTTTTCACCTTAAATTGCTATGACGCATTTCCTGAACCATTAATCTAATTCTCACGACTCATAAGTGCAAAACATAACCACAATTCCTGAGAACAGTAGCATCATTTCTCACTTTACCACCTGCATTGAAGGACCGTAAACATTCAAAATATTAGTCTCATTCATCACAACACAGTCAATCAGCACAACAGTGTCAACAGTAGCACTGTGAACATTGGGTAAACACTGAAACAACAAATGCTAAACACGTTATATGAGAACCGAGCTGAATAAAGCTGATTTCAGGCTGCTTGATTTCATCCGTCATTCAAAATTTAACACTCGTTCCTTTGTAAGAGATGATCGTAATAAAACAATGGATGAAATATAGAACACAACGTGCGACATGTTCTCCATGTCAGATTATAGGAAGAAGGACCTCTAACCATACACTTGATACACCTGTGTTTATCTGAAACCCCCCCAAATCTTTAAAAGAATTGTATCAATTCACTGCTGTGCCTGGAAAATAGATAGATAGATAGATAAAGGTCGAATAAAAGAAATTTGGAGGTGTTTTTAGATGGCTGAAAAAGGAAAATATGGAGCGGCAGGTGGCCCATGAGTTTTTCGTTCTTCTATGTTGAATGTCATTCTTCTATTGGTGGCATTTGGTTGATAGGTTTAAAGGGGCATTGGAACTTTAATTCATTTTCTGAACCACTTAATCCTAATTAGGGTCGTGGGGAGGCTGGCACCCATCTCAGCCGATTCTGCACCGCAGGGCAGAAATGTGCTGACGCCATCCCAATGGCCTACTCCTTACAACTGACAGCAGTGGTTCTTTTACATTCCTCTCACCACAGACAGTGAGAGACATGGCTGGCCTTTGATTACCCAGTTAGCTGCACTTGAGGGATTGAAGGGAAACTTGGTGACAGTGGGGCTTGAACCCCTGACCCTCGGATCAGTAAGCCAGCGCCCTACCATCGAGCCACAACTGCCCCCCAGCACTGGAACATATCCCCAGCATTTCTACTAAAAAATCCAACTTTCCGAGACCTTTTCTATCTCGCCTCCTAGCATGCTTCTTTGTTTACCCTTGTGATATGTACATTTTGAATTTCTCTTGAAGTGATCGCACTCGTGAATTGCCATGGCTCCAGTTGGGCCTGATATGGTAAATATATGGTTAATGACCTTATGATTTATCATTCCAAATTCTTCACTTGATTAAAAAATGGTACAGTAAACAAAGCCCACTTGGTGCACCTCTGTGTACACAAGAAAATATCTTGTACACACATACATGGAATTATGGGATGGCTTATAGTATAGGATTCAGCAGCTTGGCAAATAAGTGAGTGAGTAAGTGAAATGTGATGAAAAGAAATGAAAAAACTTGCGACAGATTCAGAGTGTACTGAAAAGATGACCGGCGCTATAGCAGGGTCATAGATTTTACTGATAGTTCCGTTCAGCTGTCTGATAGAAGAAAATAAATTATATAGTGATTTATGTTACGAAATGCCTCTTTAAGTCAATTATTCTGAATTTTTTTCTGTAGTTCTGTAGTTAATATTCCATATTAATGCAAGGCTAATAAAAAGTAGGTTTTAAAATGATGGCATTCAGTAAGGAAATAATTTATAATCCTCGGAATGATGAAGCTTTATGAAAGAAGTTAATTTAACATTGGGTAAGGATTGCCATGAGATTGCAGGGGATGTTACCACATTTCCTAGTCATTGCAGATTGTTTTAGGCAGGTAAAATAGTCATATGAAGAATGCTCAGAAGGTCAGTGGATCAGCAAACAGGCTACACAGGGTAAAAACAACAATCCATACACCAGAAAACAAAAACAAGATCATGATCCAGATTAACTGATATGAGAAATAAGGCTGGCGGCACAGTGGTGTAGTAGTTACAGCAGTAATGTCTTAGGTTCAAGGCTCGGCGACAGTTCTCGTCGTGCTTGCACAGGATTCTTCCCACAGTACAGACATGCACATTTGGCTGTACCAAATTGCCCCTAGGTGTGAGTGTGAAGGGTTTTGTGTGAGAATGCGTGCGTGTCTGCTTTGCCCTGCAGTGCTCTAGCGAGCTGTTCAGGGTGTACCATGCCTTTGCCCAATGACTGCTGAGATAGGCTCCAACCTCCCCGCGATCCTAATAGGTGTATGCTTTAGTAGTGTGTCTGTGTGTGTGTGTGTGTGTGTGTGTGTGTGTGTGTCTGTGTGTGTCTGTGTGGGTCTGTGTGTTAGGTCCAGGGTGGAGTTCAGTGCATATTTTCCTAAGAAAACATTCAATAAGATATTGTTGGCTTGTACTGAGAGCTGAGCAGCACGGTGGTGTGGTGGTCAGCACGTCTGTCTCAGTGCAAGAAGATCCTGGGTTCGAGTCCTGGGCTCGGTGAGGATGGCTGTGTCTGGGTTGGCCCTGTGATGGACTGGTGTCCAGGGTGTACCCTGCCTTCACCCAGAGTTGGTTGAGATAGGCTGCAGCCTACTCACAATCCTAGTAGGTTAAAGCGGCTCAGAAAATGAATGAATGAATAAATGCCATGTTACTCAAGTGACCCTCCAGCTTCAAACCAGTCTTTTTAAATATATTAGATTATTGTATCCGTAAATTAATAGCATTTTAGCATAAAACACTAATTAGTAAATTTTTTTCTACCATATACACATCAAAACTATATATATATACTTTTACAAAGGAATGAATAATGGATTGTCTTAGAAATATCTAAAAATGTATCTAATCTAACAGAATGATCGTACAATATTGCATGATGGTCAGGGATTACCCCTGCCATGTCTGGCATCAGTACTTACCTTGGAATTCCCACTATTGAATAATTTAATTTAAAAGTACCTTATTAACACAAAACACCAATAAAAATGCCTTTTCATGTAAGCAAACTTTTTCCTAACCCTAGCAAGACCAGGCAAAACTGGCTTCTGACTGGCCTTGGTCACCTCCACTTATTTCATGCCCTCTCAGATAATCATTGATAATCTGCTATATCTAAAAATACAGCAGTGTGATTCCTGACTGGTTTGTTACTCAAGTGTCACCCTGTGCACCTCCTCTCAATTCTATAATAAACATTGGAGATCCTGGGGGGAAAAAGCAGTACGATCACTTTTGTATAATTTCCCAATCTCTTACTGGTGATTGGTTGTTTCCAGCTCCTGGAAACAGTACGAGCAATTGCAGTGTTCAAGGAATGCAACACAGTGCAAGCATTTCAGAGTTACAATATCCTAGAATTTGATCCTTTGCAAGTTTCATTCAAAATGGTGAAACCTATGTCTTACATTGGCAGAGTGGTGGTACTGGAACTTGAACCCCCTGAAACCTCTGGTCAGAAATTGATCAGTAAAGCCTTAACTACTGAGCCACCCCCGCCCTATTTTGTTCTTCATTTTAGCTAATGTTAGCTTAGAACAGTGGCATCACTGAGTGCACCTCGGGTGATCAGAGGTCAGGTGATCTTGTGCATCCGTATTTTCATGAACGTCGTCCTTGACGGCCATGTTTGTAGGCCATGGTGTATTCAGGAAGATGGAGTTGTCATGACACACTAGAATAGCTTAAAGATTCCACTTTGGAAAGCACAGGTTTATACCCAGGTCTCATCTGTTATTCAGTGAAAAATGTCAGTTGAGTAGAATAGATTTCAAGCTAAAAATCCCATCCTGAATATTTTAACGTACTCTTTACTGTATGACCTTTTAGAATGCAGTTATGGAATATCTCTATCTGTGGTCACACAGAAGCGGATGAATTCTCTTTTGAATCTGGTTCCTCTCAAGCTTTCTTCCTTATGTCATCTCAAACTTTTCCCTTGCCACCATTGCCTCTGGCTTGCTCATTAGGGATCTAAATCTGTATTTGAGTTTCTGTAGAGCTGGTGTGGAACAATGTCCATGGGTAAAAGTGCTACAGCAATAAAAAATAAATCGAACATGTATTGGAGTCTCTAGTGTTTTGCAATGGTTCACAGGTTGTTTTTTGAAAAGCTTCAGAGTTTTCTGCTTCGGGACAGAGGACTTGATGCTTTCTGGTTTCTCAGTGACTTGCCAAAGTTCTTTGTTTGTCTTATTAACTTCAATAGAGAGGAAAAAGAGGCTGGTAAGGGAACGATGTAAGTGATAACAGGAACTATCTAGTATTAGAACCATTCCACAACTTTGAAGGTAACTATAACTGAACAATGTGTTAATCGCTGTAGTATAAGGGGGGATAAAACACAATAGGAAGTGGGATTACAGGGAAACGATTCATTTAAGTGTGGTGATATTGTGGATTCTTTTTCAACAACCAGACACCCTGTTATGTCCAGCCATCCATCCATTTTCATTCATTCAGACATTTATGCATTCATTCATTTTCTGAACTGCTTAATCCTAATTGGAAGGGCAGAGTATACCCTGAACAGCTCGCCAGGCCATTGCAGGGCAGAAACATGCTGATGTCAACCAACGCCAACATCTTTTTGAAAGAGAGCAAAAATTTTACATGCCTCTCACCACAGACAGTTAGAGACATGGCTGGCCATTGCTGTCCCAGTTAGCTGCACTGGGAGCAGCGGTGACAACTTGGTGATAGTGAGGCTTGAACCCTCGACCTTCGGATGTGGGTGTAGCCTAATGGTTAGAGAAGCGACTCTGGGACCAAAAGGTCGCTGGTTTGATTACTGAACCAGCAGGAAAAATGTGTGGCGGTGGGGGAGTGTGCTGCACCATCACTTCCTCCCCATTCATGGCTGAAGTGACCTTGAGCAAGGCACCTAACCCCCAACTGCTCTCCAGGCACCCCAATATGTGTGTGGCAGCTCACTGCTCCAAGTGTGTGTGTGTGTATGTGTGTGTGTGTGCTCACTTTGGATGGTTATATGCAGAGGTAATAATTTACCTTGTGGGATTAATATAGTATAGTATTATATTATTGATATTAATTGGTGGGCCAAAGACCATTCCCTGATGTAAACCAACATGTCTCACCACTCATTCACTCACTTATCTCCCGAATCGCTTAATCCTATTAGTGTCTGAGGGCTGGAGCCTATCCCAGCCACGACTGTGTGAAGATGGGGTACACCCTGAATAACTCAACAGACACAACCATTTACAAACACACTAAGTATGAGAAGAACATACAAACTCCACACAGAAACACCATCGCCGAGCCCAGGAGTCAAACCAAGGACCTTCTTGCTGTGAGGTGGACATGCTAACCACTGCTCCACCTCATCTCTCCAATCTTTCGTCTTTTTTAGAATCAGTGATTAGAGCAGTGAAAAGGTCCCAAGAAATCAGTCCTTTTTTGTACAGGACAGTGGTCAAAATATAGTGCATGACATTATTTCCTGAGATTGCACCATATGCTGTAATGTAACCCTTATGCATTCGCTGTGACTTGGTGATGTTCTTGGTGCCTCAGGCTTGCTCATTATGGATCTAAATCTGCATTGTAATTCTGTGTTTTCTGTACAGCTGCTTAAGCTCCATACAAGTTAACTTGATGTCACATGTGACACAACACCTGACTTTGTTCACATTGAAATCCTGCATTATTCAAATGCACAGCTGTATGGGCACTTCACTTCAGATTCAACAAAACAAAATCTATCACATCAAACATTACCAGATATTATCATCACTCTTTTACTCTTTTATTATTTACTTCAGCTGGAAGCATACAGTTGCTTTATTATTGCTATGTGCCAGTTTGGAATCTTGTCCAGTGAAGGGATGGTGTTCTTAAAAACAGTGCTATCTTGTTCAATAGCATTCTGAATCTCTAAAGAAATTGAATGATTTGCACTCCCCACTATGACTTTTGGTGCTGCTTATTCTGTCGTGAGGCGTGATGTGCGGTCCTTAACCACCAGAGGGTAAATATAGCTTCATGTTTTTTTTACATCACAGTCTGAAGTATCATATTCTGATCAGGAAATTTGTTATTCTTACTACTTATCCTGTTTCGGGTCACAGGGAAGTTGGGGGGGAAGTGGAGAAGGAGAAAGGTGGGGTACACCCTGAAGAGCTTGCCAGTCCATTGCAAGGCCAGCAAGGACAAACATCCAGTCAGTCTCACATGCACACCTAGGGGCAATCCAGAATAGCCAAGTAGCCTAATGTGCCTGTCTTTGGACCGTGGGAGGGCACTGGAGCATGCAAACTCCACACAAATCTTCCCTTGCCAACCACAGGGCTCTACTTTTTGATGTGAGGCGAGATTGCTTAACACTATGCCATGATGCCCAACAAGCGTGTGATCATCTTTATACCAATTCTGCATACGCTATATCAACTTTGCAGAAAGTTCAGCAGAAGCTACACCCTTCATCCCCATCCATACTTAGGCAATGACCCAGATATAATCTTAGAAAATTCATAATTTGAATAATCTATAATTAAAACTTCACACAGAGGAATGGACCTGGGACTCTGGAGCTATGAAGCAATATCACTGCCACTGTGCTGCCCGATAGGTATACTGTACATAACTACCTGACAAAATTACATTACAAAAGTATATTATAGTGCAATGACAATTGTGTTTAGTGTAAATACTGGATGAACACAATAGCTGCCGTCCAACTACCCTGCCAGAGTGATCCAAGACTATCTCAAGGCTTCCCAAAGATTGAAGCCTGGGGCTTCAACCCATGAGCCAAAATACCATTTGCATTTTTTTATCACACATAGCCCAACAGTTTTCATGCCCACAACAGGCTGCCTTGCTATAAACATAACCCATGTTGCTCAAGACTGCAAAGCGTTGTTTCAGCAAGTGTGTATGCAAATAGAAGTATTTATTTATCTATTTATTTATTTAATTTACTCTTCATAATTTAGCTGGGCTCAAATATAACAATTGATACATTTTCATGGGTCTTTATTTAAACCAATAAAGAATCATGATTAGCTTAACAGCAAGTTTGGGTTGGCTAGCTCAGCTATAAGAAAACTATAGCTTTCTTATAAATACATATTTGGGCACAAATTACAAAAATACCATGGAGCCAAATGTTTACATCAGAGTGTCTAATGGTCTCAAAGAGATAAACACCATCTTCCACATTGATACCGCCTTATACACTGGTTAGCCTTGTCTTGCCCATTGGTAAACCTCAGGCCCAAATCCTCTGACTTCTGGTCTTTGGTATTCTTGCTTTTCTTGTGTTCTTATTTCTCCTCATTTAGTCATTACACAAGTATCGCCTTCTTTAATTAATGTTCAGTGCCTGGCCAAAATTAGTTGCACATGCTAATATTTTAATGGGATGAGGGGTCTGTAGTGATGAATTCATATGTGTAAACATTTCCTCATGCTGACTGAACTACTCTTTCACAATCTGAGCCCAATTAATCCTGGTATCATTATCCTGAAATATGCCTGTGCCATAAGTGCAGAAACAACTCACTGGGATAACCTGGTCATTTAGTACATTCAGGTATTCAGCTGACTTCATTTCACACCCACATAATGTTGCTGAGCAACGACCTGACCAATTGAAGCAGGCAGAGATCATCACTGCCCCTAGTACAGTGGCCACTCTAAAGATCACTGCATGTGCTACCCATCATACCCTGACATGCCCATCACTCTGCAATAGGATGGACTCCTCAGATCACATGACCTTTTCCCATTGCTCCAAAGTCAAATTTTACCTTATGCTCTCTAGCAAAATGCAAGGTTATATTGAAATTATTCTCACTAACAAGTGGTTTTTTTATGGCCACACAGCTGTTAAGATCTTTTTTCCAGCCACATTTCTTTTGTGAAACTTTTTGTTGGTTCAGAATTACCATTTCGAGTTTTCGCAATGCGCCAGATGATTCTTAACTCAATTCCAGTAATTTCTTTTCTTGATGCAGCCACTAATTTGACCCTTCTGAAACATAAAAACATTTTGTTCCATGACCACTGAGATACATCTTACGACATGATTGTTTAAGAAATGAGAAGCTACTCACTGCATCAGTTATCCAATCAAAGTCTCACATTTATATTTGCTTACATAAATAGAAAATATATTTTTGGCCAGGTAGTTTATGTATGTTATTAAAGATAACACACATGCATCTATACCATGGTTTATAATGTCATTCATATAAAAAAAAAATTCTTTGAACAGTTTGTTTGCAGGCAGAACAGTGGCGTAGTGGTTAGCACGTCCGCCTAATAGCAAGAAGGTCCTGGGTTTGATTACCAGGCTCGGGCGTTTCTGTGTGGAGTTTGCATGTTCTCCCCATGCTTGAGCGAGTTTCCTTGGGGTACTCCAGTTTTCTCACACAGACTAAAGACATGTACATTAGGCTAATTGGGTGTTCCAAATTGCCCCTAGGTGTGGATGTGAGTGTGAAAAGTTGTGTGTGTTTTGGCACTGGGAAAAAAGTGTTCAGGATGTATCGCACCTTTGCCCAGTGCTGGCTGAGATAGGCACCAGCCTTCTCGTGACCCTAATATAAGGATATAAGCAGTTTGGCAAATGAATGAGTGAGAGTGAATGAGTTCATATGCAACCATAGTACTTATAAAAATGTGTAATAATAGTTCATATGTATAGCCTGGACTGCATTACAGACCTGCAATATATACTGGTAATTTAGATTTTATGTTATTTGTGACGAGAGAAACAGAAGGTAGAGATTATTGTCTGATGAAAGCAGTGGCATAAATAGAGATGTGTACAGAAAAGCATGAGCTGTCACTGTAATTGATATATACTGGGCAGGGATACACTGAGACATCCCTTGAGAAAGAGCTGGAGAAAAGCTGTTCTTCTTTTATAATCATCTTCACAAAGAGAGACAAGTCTTTGAATAGGGCACCATACCTGGTCTGTCAAGCGTTAGACAAGGACTTTTGAATAGCCATCTTTCTATTCTATTGTCCTGTTTGTTTATTCGGTATGGCTCGTGCTATTAGCTGATTGTGTCTCTGCTGTATGTCTGTTTTGGTCACTCCCTGGTTTCAAGAGTGATAAATTAGCATTATACTTGAGCCTTTTATCACTGCTTTCATGATCAGCAGGATGTCCTAAAAGCCCTTGCCCCTTGGCGTGCTGTCTCTTTTGCTTATTATCTGACAGGGAGCATGTCAATCTACCCAAGCAGAAAGTGTGGATTTTCTATCTGTCTTCTCTCTGCAGGTTCTAGCACCCCGGTCCTATATTTAGTCGTATGTTCATCTCTCTTGTTATCTCTCATCACTTCAGAAGTTTATTCTAATTGTCACTTCCCTTATATTTTAACTTAGTAGATGGTTACTTTTAATAATAGAACTAAAATCCCTCAATTTAAAAATTCTAATTTATAACATAAGAATAAATTCTGTGTATACAAAATGACAACACACAGGGTTAGAGGATCAGTCCCTCACTCACTTACTGACTGATTTGTCGAACCACTTAATCCTATTAGGGTTGCAGGGAGGCTGGTGCCTATCTTAGCTGACACTAACCAAAGGCAGGGCACATCCTAAACAGTTTGCCAGACCATCACAGGGCAACATACACACAACCATTTACAATTACATCCACACCAGTTAGCCTAATTTGCATGTTTTTGGACTGTGGAAGGAAACTGGAGTATCTGGAGGAAACCCACGCAAGCATAGGGGGAACATGTAGTCCACACAGAAACACCCGAGCCCAGGACACGAACGAGGACCTTCTTGCTGTAAAGTGGACGTGCTATCCACTATGCCACCATTCTGCCTGGATTAGTCCCTAATAACCACTTTTTATTCCACCATTAAAGCAATTTGAGTTCTATTTTAATGATTTAAACACATGGCACGAGTGCATTCACAGTGTGTCCAAATCCACTTTTAGGGAGTAGCAGAGAACACTTCTCTGTGTGCTCCTGTTCTTTATTGTTATGGTATATAAATATGGACTGCTTGTGTGCTTTCACTTTGCTGATGAGCAGATCTGTTTCCTCTGCAGAGACCTGGAAAATCCATGCATCCATTTATCTATCAATTATCTCTACCACGTATCCGTCAGGGCCACAAAGCAGCTGGAGCCAATCCCAGTTGACTTCCGGTTACCTAGTCTATCGCAGACCTATCTAGAAAATCTAGAGTCCTTAAAATAACTTAAAATACTGTCCCAGTGACTTTAGACCAAGTTTTTGTAGGTCAATCATGCAATATTTTTGCGAAAGCGATTTTCTGCTATATTGGGATATCAGTGTGCAAATATCCAATGAGGCAACAAAATGCAAATACCAACACCTCAGGCACATAATTCTTTGGAAACATGCCCATGGGCACTCAGGAGACCCTCAGGGATTTTGGTCAGAATATTGCATCATGGATACATAGGAGTCAGTACTACTTTCATATCTGGGCTAGGGGCATTCTGGACTCCTCGGATTTTTCGCCAAGGGTTTCCCTAGTGGCCACCATATTGCTTCCTGGGATCACTGTTGTTCATAAATTACTAAATTAGTTTATTATTAGGCTACCTTCCACACCATGATTCCTTTGTTGTCTGGAAATGTGCTCTTTAATGCCAAACCCTTACATTTTTACACAGGAAGCCAAGAGAACATTTAATGCATTTTACACTTACATTTACAACATTTGGCAGACTCTCTTATCCAGCGCAACTTACAATGATCATTTTTATACAACCGAGCATTTGAGGGTTAAGGGCCTTGCTCAAGGGCCCAACAGTGGCAATAGTGGGGATTGCACCGCTGACTTTCGGATCAGTAACCCATCACCTTAACCACTAAGCCACCAATGCGTATGTAATGCACAGTAATTCACTACTTCCTGGTTCGGATGGATACAAAAATAGATTCCACATTTCTACACCGAGTTAAGATAGCTCTATGCCAATATGGTGCCCAATGCACCAGAGGCTATTTTCGAAAAACGGAAAATACCAGAATTAGCAGAGAGAGTCCCGAATGTCCCATGGGCTCGCAGATGAATAAAAATGCATTTGCTATTTAAGCTATATGGGCACTGGATTGGAAAATCCTTTGTCTACTTTGTCAGCGTTCAGCTAGCAAAGACTATGCAATGTTGCACTTGGTGTCACATTGTGCCTGGTGTTATATATGGCCATTAATGATTTTTCATTCTACAGCATGGACAAATGGGATTGGTCACAAGTGCATTATTTTCCTGCAAGAACACATTTTTTTTCCCCTAAAAGCAACTTGTTTGTATGCACTCGTTACTTGCAGACCCAGCAAAGTACCTCTGTGGACTAAATGCAAGTAGTTCAGCAACCCCATGCAGTAGTCACTTGTATTTATGTCAGTGGATTACCTGAAATAAATCTTTTTAAGAAATGGGAGGAATAGGTTTAAGGTCTTGGCAGTTTACAAAGAAGGACCTACTCTACCACCCCCACCACCACCAACAGCAACCACAACAAAATATTTATTATTCAGTCATGCCTACTGCTTATTTGGGCCTGTTTAAGTAAGCAATTTGTATGTAGCTCAATCTTTGATTTGTTTGTTGAATACCCTTGCACTACTGCTTTGCACATCTTCTCTTAGGGGAAAAAAATAAAACCAAATCTCTCAGTTTACTCCCAGTTGGTGCAATGGTGTACATTTACACCTAGAAGGCTCTGCCCTATTTAGATCACAATCAAGTGGAAGCTCAGTTCGCGCAACTGGCCTCTGAGGATTTTTTGAATCACAAAAGTGTGAGACTGGTACTGACAACAAATCTTTCTTTTGGTAAAAGAGGTTAATAACAGAGAATGAGGTCAATGTGAATATTAAGTAATGCTTTGAGCTTAAAAAAAAAAAAAAAAGGTTATGCAGAACCTCTTGAAGGTTAGCAGTAAAAAATATCAAATCAATGTCTCAGAATGTGCCTAAACAAAAAATAACACAGAAAATAAATGAAAATGAGTATATAAATTAGTGATTTTATATAATAAATAATCATAGTAAGATAATTGTATTCTGCCAGATACACTGCCCAGCTCAGAAAAAAAACTGAAGCCTTCATTTGCTGAACCACTTAATCCTGTTAAGGTCATGAGGAGGCTGGAGACAATCTCAGGCATCTCTGGGTGAACACAGGGATCACCCTAAACAGCTTGTCAGACCAAAACAGGGCCATCATACATTCACATACCTAGGGGCAATTTAGAACTGCCTATGTCTTGGAGTGTGGGAGGAAACTGGAATACCTGGAGGCAACTCACACAAACCTGGACAAACTCCAGACAAAAACAGCCTTACCAAGCCCGAGATTCAAACCCAGAACCTTTAAGCTGTGAGGCAAACATCACAACATTTATTTATTTATGAAATGTACTGCCAGGCAAAAAAAAAGGTTGTGTACGGTAATATTTTGTTGCACTGCCTTTACCCTTGATTACAGTGCGTCAACGTCAACATTGTTACAAATTTAAGTACCATTACAGCATTTATTTCTGTCCAGAGTTGGGTTCATTTTTCACCAACATGTTGAATCAAAGAGGGGAAAATCAAACCACTTCATAAAGTCTTCTTTAGCACAGCCCAAAGATTTGTAGTAGGGTTGAGGGTTGAAGGTGAGGACACTGAGGTGCCAGTTCATGTGTGAAAATGATTTCTCATGCTTCCTGAACCACTCTTTTACCATTTGTGCCCCAATTTTATAACCACACCATCAGGAACAAAGAAGCCTTTTATGATATAACCTGGTCATTCAGTACATTCAGGTCATCAGGTGACTTTGTTTAATTGCCACATTAATGTTGCTGAGCCTCGACCTGACCAACTGAATCAATGCAGATTAAATGCTGTAATCAAAGCTAAAGGCACTCCAACAAAATATTAGGGTGCAGAACTTTTTTTGGCCAGGTAGCCTATTTCTCATAAATATATATCCCCCAAGAAGGTCAAGAAGGTCCCGGGTTCAGCTTGGGGCGTTTGCATGCTCTTCCCATGTTTGTGTGAGTTTCCTCTGGGTATTCCGGTTTCCTCCCACATTCCAAAAACATTCACAGTAGGTTAACTGGCTGTTCAAAATTGCCTCTAGGTGTGAGTGTGAATGGTTGTGTGTGTTGCCCTGCAATGGCCTGATGACCTGTTCAGGGTGTACAGGTTGTAGATGGATGCCAGCCCCTAATTAGCATAAAGCAGCTTAGAAAATGAAAAAATAAACTATACCCCCCCTCCAACACACACACACACACAACTGCCCTACGCTCTGTGCGTGCACTCCCGGTGTTTTTCTGGTTTAATAATCGCAAACGTATGTCATGCAACTTACGCCGTGCATGTTTGCATAAGTATTTACCCCCAGATGAAACATAATCTCTTATTGATGATGTAATTGACTAACAACTGACCACCTGTAAAAACAAACAAAACAACTCCTATTTTCCTAAATACAACCCAATCCAATCCAATCCAATATAATACAAGAAATGCTCAGTGAAGTTGTCATCAAAGACATAATCAGTGTAAAAGAAAGAGTGAAAATGAAAAGCAAGTTGCATTTGAAGGAATTTAAATATAAAGTAAGAGTATTTTATGATTTAGGTATAGGGTGTTTAGGTATACACAGAGACTGGTGAGGAAAGCCATGTACACTGAGGCCAACAGACACTCTAAAAGAGATTGAGAGTGCAGCTGGTGACCCTGTAAAGGTAAAGGTTTTTTTATTTGATGAGACTAAGATTGAGATATTTGTTTCTAAGCACTACTGAGAGAAGTTTCAAAGTGCTGTGTGTGGTGCAAACGTAACACGGACTACGCATAATCCTTTCTGTGAAATATTATAGCGGCATCATCGTCGTGCTCTGCTGATGCTTTTCATCCGTAGAACCTTTTCTTCTTTTCAGAATTGTAGGATGGATGAATGGAACAAAGGACAGGGGGATAATTTAAAGAATACCAGTAACTGAAAGAAATTTTGACAGGACAACAGTCCCAAACACACGGCTAAAGTAATACAGGAGTAATTAAGACACAAAAAGGTGACCATTCCGAAGTGGACAAATCAAAGTCTCAATCTGAATCGCATTAGGACTTAATACTGCAGTCAACAAACAGGGGTGGCAGTGTGGTGTAGTGGTTAGTTTCCTCCCCAGTGACATGCACATTAGGTTAATCAGCTTGTTCAAATTGTCCCTTGGTGTGAGTGTGAATATTTGTGTGTGTGTTGCCCTGCAATGATTTGGCGAGCTGTTTCAGGTTGTACCCTGTGCCTGCTAAGATAGGCTCCAGACCCTAATAGTACGATTAAGGGGTTCGGCAAATGACTGACTGGATCAAAAACAGCATCCCACAAGAACATGGAGCAACGGGGCAAAAGAATTGGTAAAACTCTTTACAAAGCCAAAAATGGACCTGCACCCTCCTACCCTAAAGCACTTATCACACCCCACACTGCCCACGATCTCTCCGATCCTGTAGCACTGCAAGACTGGTCCCTCCTTTTACCGAGAGATAAGGAAAACATGCATCTAAACTCTTCCTCTAGCCGTCCATCCAAAGTGAGCACACACACACACACACACACGTAAACATTTAGCACACACACACTCGGAGCAGTGGGCTGACA
>JAQMYF010000022.1:4554828-4572988 GCA_030014195.1 Neosilurus mollespiculum
CCAAATAAATAAATAAATAAATAAAACATGTCCTATATGGTGGGGCATTGGTGGCCTGGGGGTAGGATGTCCAGGGTGTACTTAGCCCTTGCCCACAGTCAGCTGAGATGGGCACCAGCCTTCCTGCGACCCTAATTAGGATTAAGCGGTTTAAAAAATGACTGAATGGATGCCCTTAATGATTTGATTGATTGATTGATTGATTTATCAGGGAAAATGATAATCAGCAATGTTGATAGAGAGTTTTCATTTTATGTGTATTTTTGCTTTGATATCAATTCACATATAACTGTTGCAGAACTTTCGGAGCATAATGGTGAAATCTGCTGATTTTATTTTTGGCCTGACTGAGTCACTACCCCCTGCTGCCACTTCACTAGTTTACCTGCTAGGATGAGTGTGCATGAGCCAAAGTGGGTTTAAAAATAAAACAGCACAGCACTCATCCAAAAAGAGTGATGTCAGCAGCACCATCCTACCAGCAGTTCTCACCAAACATAAAAAAATAGCAACAGCCCACATGCCTCATTATCCGCCAACAACTTTTTCCCATCCTTTCTTTTATGTGTCGGGGCTATATTGAAAGAATGATTTTATTAGACATGACTTTGACCGTGAGTCATTGAGATGTTAAAAATGCAGAATAAAAGAAACGTGCATACATATGACTGTATATCCTAAAACACACACACACACACACACACACACACACACACACACACACACACACACACACACACACACACACACACACACACACTTGAATATATCAACTAGAGATGGGGTAATCATGTATGCTTCAGCCACTAATTGCCGGCAGAAAAGAAAAAAAAATGCACACATCCAGACAATGCTTACTGCTCAAATAGTAGTCATTGACTTCAGAAAAGCAATTAGAGCGTTCGCGGTGATTTTAGCAACCATGCTGGAATTGGACGAGCTGTCCTCAACTGTCATTTTGTTTAGTGACCTTCACATGTGATTGTGCAGCTACTTTCAATTTGAAAAACCAGATCATATCGATTAAAACGAAATTGAACATAATTTGCAGCTGGAAACTGACTTTATAATCAGCACTCCCATCACCTTTTCAAAGTTCATAGAATTGGGCTGAAACTTCAAAGAAAGTGGAGTAAAGATGAAGGATTATTCTACCTGCTAGTCCCAGGGAACTGAGCTGTCGCTTCAAACCTCAGAAGTCAGTGGAGAGCAAAACATGCCTCTTCAAGATTTCCCGAGACCATTAAAAAAAAAATAAAAAAATCTTAAGCAGGAAAAGTGTTTTGATGGAATGTCTACAGCTTGTGAGCTTAAGGCAAGACATTACGAGTAAATAGGGTAATTATTCATTCAAAACCAATAGAATCAATTTTGGTATTTTTACAAGTTTATTTTTATTATTATTATTTTTTTTTAGCTTTTGCAAACAGGACTTTGTTTAACTAAATCCTCATAAATTTGCATACTTATTAAAATAACCCTAAAACAGATAGAGAGAAAAAGTCTAGTCTTCTGATGTTGTTTGAATTAAAATATGTATTTCCACTGTGAATACCCTCTCAAGACAGAACTTGACGGAAAAAGTTAAATATAATTTCCTTATTGTTTAATCAAGAACTTACAAAACCATGCACTGTTATAAATAGAATTACTATGCCATTTTATAACAATTTTAACTGAAAGCCTCTTTTGATATCCTTCTAATTGGAAATATGATTGAACATTCATCATTCTAAGCCTCTTAATCCCAATTAGGGTCGCGGGGGGCTGGCGCCCATCACAGCCAACTATGGGCGAAGGCGGGGTAAATCCTGAACAGTTCGCCAGGCCATTGCAGGGCTAACACACACACAACCATTCACACTGACACTCACATAGGGGTGATTTGGAACAGCCAATTAGCCTACTGTGCATGTTTGTGTAGTGTGGGAGGAAACCAGAGTACCCAGAGAAATGCCCAAGCCCAGGATTTGAACCCAGGCCTTCTCCAGACATGCTAACCACTGCCGCCTATGATTAAGCATGTAAAATTTTATTAATAGGCCATTTCTAAACAGAGATTTTTAGGAGGTTCATTAATAAGGAAGATTTAAAGTATAGCCTCCTAAGACCCAAACACTAATGTTGTTAATCTTGTCATTTCACTTCACAACTTCTTTTCCTTACCACCTAATAAATACTGAACTTGATCAATGTCTTCCACCAGGAAGAAGTCTCGCAAATGAGTTATATCCAACTGCTTTCATATGGGGATCTTACAAGGACATACACACAATATAGTTGGGAGAAATTATAATGTTCTCTTTTGAGGACACTGGGGTCTTAAAAGTATAAATATATACATGCATTAGAAATTCAATGTATATGTTATCCCTTGTTAACCCTGTCTGCAGCCGATATAGGAGTCCTTGTGCTATATTTCACATTGATCCTAGGAGTAGGGCTATGCTCTACTGGGAAAACCAAGAGAAACACAATGACTGGGTATTTCCTAGAAGGCCAAAAACATAACTTGGTGACTGGTAGGCATGTTTCTGTTTGCTAATAACATGCGCAGTGGTTGTGCTTCTTGGCTGGCTCTTCCTTGGCTGATTCTTCTGGGGTGACAACTATGCTGGACAATGTTCAGAAGAGATTTGGAGGCAATTGAGTACATTATGTATTCTGTGAAATATATTAGTTTTTTTTTAAATCTTCACAAAAATGTGAACACTGGATATAGACGCTATGGCTGTGTCCATTTGTGCCTGGTGGAGGTAACTTGCACTAAATGAGTGGCCCTTTAATGTAATATGCTTAACAGAGCCACGGATTAAACTAAATGAGTATGTAAACGACGCTAGTCTGCCTGGCTACAGTCTAATGTATGCAGAAGAGGAGACGTCAGAGTTATTTATACTGATAATCCAGGGGTCACATAAAAAATCTGGACTGTATTTGAAATTCTATATACAAACATATGTTGTTGAAAAAAAAAAAAATCCTACCAGTCACTCACTCTCACTCACTCACTCACTCACTCATTTGCTAAACCATTTAATCTTACAAGGGATGCAGGGACACTGGAGCCTATCCCAGCCAACACTAAGCGAAGGTGGTGTACACCCAGAACAATTCGCCAGACCATCTCAGGGCCAACACAGACTCACAACCATTCACACTCACACCTAGGGGCAATTTCTATCAGCCAGTTTGCATAATGTGCATGTCTTTGGACTGTGGGTGGAAACCGGAGTACCCGGAGAAATTCCACACAAGCATGGAGAGAACATGCAGACTCCACACAGAAACACCTGAACTTGGACCCAGGACCTTACTGTGAAGTGAATGTGCTAACCACTACGCCACCATGCCACCCATGTCTATTTAGTTGGTCCTGCTAAGTATTATTATTATTTACAGACCCAAAGAGCCGTACTAATTACTCATCTCTGAATTTGCATACTTCTATTTGAACCTGGTTGTTTCTTAAGGTAAAGCCTTAATTGTTGCAGACATTAATGATCATTTTGATAGCCCAGAATATCTTCTGAGAACAGCGTTTATGTCCATTCCAGATTATCAGCACACGACTTAGTGATTTGCGTCCCACTTGGGTCCACTCTATGTCAGTTGTTGGAGGACGTACGTACTGAAGAGGAAATATAGTCACACCTCCACATTCAGAAACTATATCGGATCATTATTTTGTCTCACTTAAAATGCATCTTAGTAATTATATATACACCTTACCGTGCTACTGTATCAAATGTACTTTTACATCAACTGCTGTGCCAAGTTTCATCAGTAATCTCCCAGATTTGCCAGCTATGATTGGATCAGAACTTGATCAGACAAATTAATATTTAAAGTAAAATTTGTGCTATATTTTAATTCCTTTTAATAATAAGAGAGAAAACAATAGGACCTGATATAATGATGATATGCACACTAAAACAGTCCACCCGGCATGTTATCAAACTAAATTAATGGCATTTCAATAAGCATGGAAGGAGAGTTTCCTTATCGACAGAAAAGCTCTTAGTGCTCCTAGAGCAACACATGCATTTATTCATTCTTTCATTTATTTCTAGCATCGTGGGGTGGCTGGACATGCATCTCAACCGATTCTGGGTGAAGGCAAATTAGTCTAATGTATAGGTCCTAAACACCCTCACCAGGAACAGGACTCGAACCCAGGACCTTCTTGCTGTGTTAACCACTATGCCACCGTGCCACCCTATATAAATGCAGTTGAATAAAACTGAATTTTACTGAATACACACATTCATTCATTTGTAATATTAATTGAGGTGGCGGGGAGGCTAGCACCCATCTCAACTGGGCGAAGGCGAGGTACACCGTGAACAGCTCGCCAGTTCAATACAGGGCATGCATACATACATATGAAGTCGATATTGCTGAATAGTCCCTGAGACAGGACACATATATATTGTGTGTGTGCTTTAATGTTTCCACACTTATCTGTGTATCATAATGATACATAATTTGACATGCGCAAGATTGGCACGATTGCTTATGCCAACATCAAGTTGCTGCTTTTCAGGGACAAAAATATACTGATGGAGAATGACTGAGTCTCTACAAAGCATGCTGAGCTGCATAAATACACATGGATCAGACATCACATTAACATCACCTGGCTGGTCTGTGGATGGGTTGCCCCGTATCCTGCAAGCTGCAATACATTGAGTGTTTTGACGCTATTGTATCTTAGCCAGCATTACCAGTTTTTGCTACTGTAGCTATTATGTCAGTCCAGATCAGACGTACTACTTTGTTCCCCACAGTTGCCAGTTTACTGGTTGTCCTTCCTTGAACCACCTGTGGTAGGTACCCATCACTGCATACCAGAAACACCCCCACAAAACCAACAGTTTTAGAGATTAATAGACCCAGTCATTCAGCCATCACAATGTGGCTCTTTTTAAAGTCACTCATATCCTTACTCTACTATCAACCTGGAGATCATCAGTTGGAATCCAGGTTGATGCCACTGCCATCAAAGACTGGGGGCCCATGGGAGCTAATTGGCTGAGCCCTCATGGGAGGGAGGGATGACATACGCTCAGTTCCCTGTCACTCACAGTCATCACCAGCCAATCATGTGCATCTGTGAGCTCATTCGTAGAGGGGGGAGACTGCTTTCCCTCTGAGTGTGTTAGGTCACCCCCAAATACGCATGTGCAGCAGTTCGTTTACAGGCGGGAGGCAGCATTGCATGTCATGGTGAGGGGATGTGCATGCTTTCGCCCCTCCCTGGTTGGTGGTGGTGTGATAGTGAGGCAATACTTGATGGGTGGGAATTTATATACGACTAAATTAGGTGAGAAAATTGGTGGAAAAAATCACTTTATAATTTTTCTTGCTTCTGACACTTTAAGAACTAACGGTTCCCTTTCTGCCTAATATATAGGCATAATGTTTTTGATGTTATGGGTTTTTTTCTGCAGTTTAAGAGAAGGCATGTTATCTAGGCAATTTCTGCAAAAAAGCTGAAAAAGATTGAAGTGACCAAAAACCTGACACTTCTATCTCAACCTCCAAAGCTTCAATCGATGTGACATATTGTGCTTTGATTACTGTAGGTCATAAGGGCAAACTGATGTCTCTGTAATAACTATCCAGAGAAATCGTTTACAATCACAGTAGTGTTTCACTTAGTCATTACATTCTCAGCAGACATTAGACTCTTCAGTGTGTTTCTGATGGCTTCTTTCTATATTTTTGGGTTCTACATCATCGGCAGTGTTTTCTGTATGTCATTTATCACAATCTTTTACACGATCACCACTTACTTAAATGTATTTCTTCTTTCTTTTTCTTTCTCTAAACTTTTTTTGGCATTTTGAAGTTGCACACTTGTGGATTGTTTTATAATGTCAAATTTGTCACTGTCACGCTGTTTTGTGGCAGAGATGAAGCTGGATGCAAATGTAGATTAAAAAGACTTTAATGAAGCGCTAACAGACAGTCCAAAAAATACTATCCAAAATCGTAGTTAAAAACAGGCAGGAGTTCAATCGATCAGGAAAACTGAATATTAGAGACAAAACAATAATGAAAATAAGAAGGCAGAAAAACATCATAACAGTGTGAGCGATCACAAAAAAACCCCAAAAAACAAAGGCTTGGTTTACCCTGGTGGAAAGACACAGGAACAGGTCTTTGCAGTAAGCATGACTGGGTAATTAGCAAGGTGCTATGTGTGCAGATTCATGTGATTGAACTGTCAGTAGTCAAGTGACTGAGATCGGTGAGGTGCATGTTGGGAGCTGTAGTACAAGTTCTAAGTGTGCTGTGAGGAAGCTGAGACAGGCAGATAAAAGGAAAGAACACATCTCAGTATTTTTTAAATAACTTGAAAAATGCAAGAATAATCTTTAACACTGTAATCTTTCAATTGTAATCTTTTGCATGTTTGTGTGCTGCTGCATGTCCCTGTGTGTAACATATTCACATGTTACAATCTTGATAATGTGTCCTTAAAATTATAGTAACATTTTATGTCACTGACTTCAAACCAAATTTTTGTTGGTCATTCAAGAAATTACTTTCTGCTGCCTCAAGACAGTAATGTGCCAACAGTGTGTGGCAGCGGGGGAGTGAGCTGCACCTTCCCTTCCTCCGCATTCATGGCTGAAGTGCCCTTGTGCAAGGCACCTAACCCCCAACTGCTCTCCGGGAGCTGCATTGTGCGCTAGCCCACTGCTCCGAGTGTGTGTGTGTGTGTGTGTGTGTGTGTGTGTGTGCTCACTTTGGATGGGTTAAATGCAGAAGTCAAACTTTCCCTTGCGGAATACAGGATAAAAAAGCGCTTGTTCAACACTCTCATGGGTGCTCAGATGGATACACATGCATTCACTCAATTTCTAAGTCGCTTAATCCTAATTAGGGTCACAGGGAGGCTGGAGCCCATCTCAGCCGAGTCTGGACAAAGGCAGGGTACACCGTGAACAGTTCGCCAGGCCATCACAGGGTCGACATACATACAACCATTCACACTCACTCTCACACCTAGGGGCAATTTGGAACTGTGCTTGTTTTTGGACTGTGGGAGGAAACCGAAGTATTCAGAGGAAACCCACATAAGCACGGGGAGAACATTCAAACTCCACACAGAAACGCCCCGAGCCCGGGATTTGAGCCCGGAACCTTCTTACTGTGAGGCAAACGTGCTAACCACTGTGTCTGGGGAACACACATGCTATTTAAACAACATTGGAGGGGAAAATGACATTGCATTATGCTTGTTGCCACTTTAGGCCTTTTATTTTAGATCTAACACTAATTTGCGTTGTTTCTCTGCTTTAGCATTGGCTAACATGCCCAGTACGACTGCATATATATTATTATTTATTATTAGAGGTTGACGTGATAACCACTACACCATCATGCTGCCCCTACTGTACAACAGCAGAGCATAATTGTGCAATAGATGTTTAGGAGCAGAACATATATAATATTCAGAGAGAACTGGTAGTGTTTGGTCATTTGGGTGTCTGGACACAGGATGCTGAGGAGCCTGCATTTATATATTAGCTTACCATGGATAACTCCCATTCACGCTCCTTCTAAACATTAGCTAATATATTCAGTAACCCTTTTCTGGCACTGGAAAGCACATTAACTCCATTTCTGTCACATTCTCCCTCCTTGGCCTTCTCATACACTTACATCACTCTGTGCAATCTCTGCTTCATTTATTGGCCAATTTTTATTTCATGGCATGAGTGTGTGTGGTGGAGAGGGAGTAGCAGTCTCAAATTATTGTTGTAGACACTGATATTAGCTTCATCAGAGGCACCTTGGGGGGGGGGGGGGGGGGGGGTTGTATGGTGAAAAAAAGCAATCCCCGAGCTGGTAGTAACCATCCTTTTAATGTAAAAGTCTAATTGATGTGAAAAGTTCAACGGGCAAACTGGATATCCATAATCCCACTGGCCTGAGAACAACTAACCTTAGAAATAATGTCGTGCATTTGCTTCAGCCACAGTTTAAGATAGTGTGTAGTGTTAAAACAAGATTGGATTAGAAACCATCAATCTCATCTCTATTTTCCGGATTTTGAGATAACGACCCCTCAACCCTTACAGATTCCAATATTATTGGTTTTTACATGAGGAAATCCCACTTGTCTTTCGGCAACACTATCTACATCTCAAATATGGTTATGATTAAAATATTAATAATAGTTATATTAAATTACAACATTCATTCAATGGAGATGGACAGGGAAAGCAGCAGGGGGCTGATTTGTGCTTTATTAACAGTGAGATGGTATTCCCTCTCTTCCACACGAATTCCCTTCTTTCTTACTGGAAAATGCCAATGATGCCTTTTGTTATTATTCTACTTTGTCCTCTTTCTTCCACAAGTTTCCTGAAAAAGGCTGATGTTCTCCACAACAATAGGAGATAATTACTTGAAGGAAGTCATGACTAGATACAGGTTTTTTTTATTTTTTATTTTTTATTACGGGGTCTCTGTAAATGAACAACACCTGCCCTGACCACGTAAAAGACACATGCTCCTCAAAAATCCTTATCAACCCTTTAGTGTTTGACGACCCTATGAAAGAAAATGTTAGCGTTGGATCAAGTGGAAGGAGTGTGTTTTGCACACAGTGTAGGACGTTTCTTTTAGAAGTAGAATCTTTACTTTTAATGTGTAAAAATGCATGCTGCTTCGGTTCACTGAGGTCTAAAGGTTAAGGATGGAAAGATCTTCTAAATGCGCTCACAGTGCAGTCCGGATGTTTTTAAAAAAAATTATGTATGAAGAAATGGAACACAGAATGAATTTAAAATGACTGTTAAATAGAGATTTTTTTACTGGCCATCACTACAGGCTGATGAGTCAGCAAGTTACATTATCAGTTTTACATTTATTATCAGTTATTACATTATCAGTTAGCACAGGACACATGTGCTGGAAGCCAGAATTTCTGCCAAAAAGTATTGGCACCTCAATAATATTAATTAACCTATCGGTCTGTCTGCTGTTGCAAATGGAAATGTGTACAGGCCAACCCTGTACCCAGTGAGGGCTCTCAGATTGCCAGCTGGAAGGTCAGTTACCAGTTGTTTATGGGCTTAAATTGGCCCTGCTGTCTAAATACAGGTTAGTCCACTGAGTAAAATAACTCATTGTGCATGCATATTTAAATATGGCACCTCCCTCTTGGTTGGCAATAAGAGAAGTGTCCCATGTAATATGCAGACCACTTAGCGATGCTCTACCGGGGGCCAGACTCTGTGTCCTTTTGCCACTTTGTCCTTCTGTCCCCTTGTCATGATGCCCCACCAGTGTGTCAAATGACCTATACACTCTGTGATGATGTCGCAGAGGGGGCGCTACCACCCTGGGACATCCCACCCATAGAGCTTCATGCACTGCTTCTAGTATATTCTCACCCATTGTAGAGGACAGTACCAGCCCTTTAGGGGTTCTTACCCTCAGTAAAGTACAGCATCAGCACTATTTATGAGTGCTGTTTATCTGGCAATGTGTACTGTCAGGGTGTGTTACGAGGATTGTGATATCTCTGATACACAGTGTCCACTGGTTAGGAGTGTTTCTACTGCAGCTTGGAATGTATAGATGTAAGAAAGTAAGGATATGTGTTTACCATGACTGCCAGTTCATCTGAGTCACTAAGATTGACATGAATGGCGAAAGCATGTATGGACAGAGGACCTTTAAATAATACCTACAGTACATTGGTTTGTGGTGATGGTCTGACAGTTATAACCTTAGACAGAGAGGAAACAGGCATGAGGTAATAATGAACTAGTTCTGAAGGAATACACTCTAGTAGTCCCCTAGCTACATATGTAACCTTGCTGCTGTCCTCCCACCCCCTCCTCTAGCTCTCTCTCTCTCTCTCTCTCTCTCTCTCACACACACACACACACACACACACACACACACACACAAACACACACACTTTTCTGTTGTAGATTAATTGAACTGGGTGACTCAGCTCCCGACTGTGGCCCCTATTGTTCGCCCCATTTCCCCTGTCTGGATGCATTTATGGGCCTCTAGACTGCCTGTATGCATGCATAATTATAACGGTCGCATTCACGCCAACGGTCGCAGTTGTCAAGTACAGCACACACACACACACACACACACACACACACACACACACACACACACACACACACACACACACACACTTGTATGTCTCTCTTTGTGAGGACATTCCTTGACATCATGCATTCCTTGAACCCTTACTCTAACCTTGACCACTACTAAGTGCCCTACCTTGACCCTTTATCCTGAACCTAATTCAAACCTGAACCCTAAAATCAAGGATTAACCCTCTACAATCTTCCAAATGTCCTCACTTCCCAATATTATCTATATGCTGTTGCTGAAAAATGTGTTCTGGTCCTCAGTGTGGGGCAACACTCACACACACACACACACACACACACACACACACACACACACACACACACACACACACACTGCAATTGCAAGGAAATTAAGATAAAAGTGCAAAAAACATATACTTGGACTGAGACTTTCCACTTTTACCAGGTTCAGAGAGACTATATTTTTAAAAATGCCTAAATATAGGCTGCAAACAAAATCCCCTGCCATATAACACCTCTTCCCTCATGTACACTAAAATATCTGGTCCATTTTCAAATGCAGCATTGTCCTTGTCTTCATGAAACAGGGTCATATTAAGAGAGGAAGTATTGGATGTTGATGTGAACAGGAAGGATTGGAAGTTAAATCAAGTAATTCAAGATGAAGTAAGCTATCGCGACTGCTTTCCTATTCATGCCATGACATTTTTACTGTGCTCTTATAGCCTTAATAAATCCATGATTTGACCTTAATAATGTGTGCTCTATAATCCCTCATAAACCAAGATGAAGTTTTGAGCTTTCTTTTCTCTCTGTATTTGTCTCGACGCACTCTCATTACACCCTGGATTTGGAGTTTAATTAATGAAAGCTTGTGCACTGGACCAGAAGGGAAGATTTGAATTGCCGTGGGTAAAGTTGATTTGCCACTTGGCCCTGCAGACGGATCGGTGGATTAGAGACTGTGCTCTTCAATGTTTAATAGACTTTGCCTGTCTTACGAGACCAGGGTGTATTAACCCCCCACATCAAGCACCATCACTGCTTTCAGGTATCCCAACAATGATTTATGAGTACTGATTGTCATTTTTATGTATTTATTTATTTATTTATTTTTAAGAATCAATGATGAATTAAGCTTAGGCACCGTTTTCATTCTACACAGGCATGAGAAAGCCTATTTAATGAATAACGGTTTAGAAATACCACTGGATTAGCCAATCAGCTTTCCTAAGCAGGGCCTTTGTCTCATTTCAGTCATGCTTTAAGGTTTTCATTGACCACCTTCTTGGCTACCCAACGTGAATAACAAAGTGATGTTGAAAAGTAAACAGCCTGGCGGACCGTTGGCTGTCTCACGGGATTCTTTTGTTAGCTAACCTGTTGTCCTGCTATTCACAAGGGGACGTTTAAACATATTCAGTCAGCTAACCGTCCACAGCTTGGGGTCTGGCACATTAGCATACCAACTGGTGCTTTGAACATGTTATTATCATTGTATTTTTTTTTTTTTTTTTTTTTTTAAATCTTGCCTTAGAGATGTCTGCCACCTAGTGGTGTCCAGTGTACCATTTTAATGAAAACTTCTTGAAAATTGCTAATATTGAGTGCATACTGTTCATTGGGTTTCTTTGATATTATTACTTCCACCCAAAATTGGCTGAGGAGTTGTAATCACCAGTGTTTGTGAGACAGTTTTGAACAAAATTCTGACCACATTTCCATGAAACCAAATTTGATGAAGACAGTACCCTGCTTGTACAAGTCCAAGGTCAGTGCAAGGTCACAAAATTTTAGAGAAACTTCCCATTTTAAGTTGAAATTGCTTATATCTCAGAAACCACCCACAGATGCAATATGGTACAGTTTTCCAAGGAACATGCTTTCAAATTACAATTACAATTACCGGTGACCTTGAGTGCCCTTGAAAGGTCAAAATCAAGGTCACAGGATTCTGAGCACTAAAAAAATACGTGCCAATCAAACATGGCATTACTATATAACACCAAACCATATATGTGATTTTAATTAACAGAATTACCTTTGACCTTGAGTGCCCTTGAAAGGTCAGAATCAAGGTCAAAAGGAATTCAAATGCTCAATCTTTAAAATGAGTGTTTATACACATGCTGTTACTGTTGAACACCACAGAAAACCATATAAGGACTTCCATATTGAACGTCAATGGGTAATTAATACCCATTCATGGTGCTACATTATCAAGGCTGGTTGGCCCTCTAGTTTTTAGGTCTGTTTCTTTCTGTCAGTGTCCACCTCAGTGTCTTCCTCACAGCATGAAGGTGCTATGTTTGAGTCCTGGGCTTGGCAATGGCATTTCTATGTGGAGTTTCCATGTTCTCCCTGTGCTTGCATGGGTTTCCTCCAGGTACTCCAGTATTCTCCCTCAGTCCAAAAACATGCACATTAGGCTAATTGGCTGTTCCAAATTGCCCCTAGGTGTGAGTGTGAATTGCCCTGCAATGAACTGGTGACCTGTTCACCCTTTAGTACCCTGCCTTTGCCCAAAGTCAGCTGAGGTAGCCCCAGGGTAGGATTAAGAGGTTTGGAAAATTAATGAATGGATGTACCATTGGTGGTGTTGTTGTGCTTAACTCTATAAATAATAAATAAATGGATAAACAAATATCCTAATCAAAATCTATATTAACAGCAAGTTATCTGATGTGGATCCCCAAAACCAAAAAAGTCAAGGGGTTTAGGGGTCAAGGGGTTTAACCGTGCTAGTTCCTTTATAGCAGGTGCATTTTGTCTTGATGTTGTTTGCACACAGCACCATGACTCCATAATTTAAAATATTTTAATCCAAAGTGACAGGTTATAGCACGGTCAAAGCATTTAAAACAAACATATGTATATCATGCATAGATAATCATGCCACCATTTTAAAAACAGGTTCAAACACAAAGATGGTGGAAAAGTGAAAAGTTCTTTCCTTTAATGGAACAAAGAATGAAAAAAAAAATGGGGAAAAAAAAGTGAAAAGAGAAGTTAAGGTTAGAGACTGTTTTTTTATTTTAAAACTGCTGATAATTTATTCATCAAGAATTAGTCTTCCACATGCTGCTAATGTCCTGGGGATAAATTGAGCATGAAATATTTAAAGCAGTGAGGTGAACACTATTTTTGCAGGTTCAATACATTTCTATTCATATATTGCTTTTATAACAATGCTATTGTCACAAAGCAGCTTTGCAGAACTCTGGATGTATATTTATAACTGATTCTTAATGAACAAGCCAGAGATAAGGGTGAAGGAAGAAAAAAGAAAAGTAAAAAAAGGAGCCTTAAGAGGAACCAGAGTCAGAAGGGAATCCATTCTGATTCTCATCACTAAAATAAAGTCAGGCAGTGCGAACTGTGTTGGGAGGAACTTGAATATGAGCATCAGTATGAGCCAGTTTTAGGGATGGGACCACCAGGGACCACCAAAATAGCATTAGCATCTGCCAACTCGATATGTATCACAATTGTTTAGGTGTCACAACTGAATTAAAATCCTGATTCAATATTTCAAATTTTAAATAAGTTCAAATGTTAAAAACCTTGAACCATGGTAACAAAGATCTGGTAATACACGGGACGCCTGTGGGTGAATAGTTAGGAGAGTATTTATTTTATTGTGCAGTTTACAGGAACAGCGATCAGGATCACCACCTCAAATTACAACATTTCATTTTATTTAATTTTAGCTGGATTATCCTTAATTAGGGACATCTCAGACGACTCCAGGCGAAAGAGGGCTACACCCTGAACAGCACACCAATTCATTGCAGGGCCAACACAGACACCCAACCGTTCACACTCACACCTAGGGGCAACTTAGAACAGACAATTAGCCTCATGTGCACATATCTTTGGACTGTGCGAGGAAACCAGAGTACCTGGAGAAAACCCATGCAAGCGCAGCGAGACCATGCAAACTCCTCACAGAAATGCCGGGAATCGAACCCAGGACCTTCATGCTGTAAGGTGAAAGTGCATTCACGACTGTCTTTAAGGTGTCCATGTAGTACCATTCCTAGCAATTTCAAGGTATATTTAGTACATCAAAACGAGCAATTCTCAGCAGCAGTAAATGATTATCAGGTGAAGGAGGCTCCGGACGGAAATGTCCTCATCAAACGGTCCTCTGCAAATGACATATTGAATAGCAACAGCATTTAGGTGGGATTAAGATTGTCCCCAGTTGTACTTCTGGATACTTTATTCCCTATATTAGTGCTGTGTGACTGATTCTGTGCTCTGATCCAGTCCAGTCCACTTAGTCCTTAATAAGTTTTTATATATATATATATATATATATATATATATATATATATTATTCCTCAATTCATTTCTTCTGTATATCCCAGATGTGTCCTTTGATAGCTATCTCCTGCACCACTTATCCTTTTCAGTTCACTCGCTCTTCCATAGAGAATTATTCTTTCCACAGGGCAGCTAATCTCTTAAGGGTAAATTGAACGTAAAATGCTTCATGCAGTGACGTGAAACACAACTTTTGTAGGTCCTCTTTAATTGAGACCTTTAATGGAAGCAATGATTTTTCTGAGCATTTTAGGATTGTCTTCGGATCTATTTTTACTCTCACCCATACCCCTCATCACCCACCTCACCCCTCTACCCACTTCATAACTGAGCTGTGCCGAAGCATTTTGTGAGTTGTTGTTGTTTTTTCAACGGCATTTGAGTCCTGTGTTGTCTCTTCTGAAGAGTCCTCTGAACCTCCATATTGATTCATCCTTTCAGCTCCAGCATGCATTTCCTTTTGCTGTCTTCGCTGCTTGCAAGGCTGGAACATTTTGATTGCTGCTTGCCCATATGGGTAGAGTTTACCAGCCATAAGATGTTCGCTTGCTGGTGCTATTTATGGGTGCTGCTTTCTAAAGTATTAAAATAGACAACATCATCATTTATTTTCTGATTCATCTTCAGTATATTCTTTATGCTGGTTGGGGATGTGGTGGATCTGGAGGCAACGCTTGAATACACCGGTGCTAGCAGTCATGTTTGCACACATAAGGTCGCTCACACGATACTGATGTTTCTGCTAATTTGGTTCTGATGTGTACCAATGTTCTCCGATTGTTACCTGATGTGATTCCAAGGTCATTCTGATGTTTCATCTGATGTGACTATGATTTGTATCAATGTTGTTCCGATGTGTCGCCAATATTGTATTAAATAAAAAGCACAAACTAACCGAAAATGTGACTGGAATTTCTCCTGATGTTGCTCCTATTTTTTCCAAATTTTATATAAATGTTACACTGATCACTACCAATGTGTATCGATGTTACTAAAAAAAAATTCTGTTTTCCCGATGTGCTCTGTACACCAATAATTAAATAAATAAATAAGTCACTCTTTCCCGAAGTTACCCCCAAACTCTACAATGTCCTCTGATGTTTTGACTCTATAATGTCCTCTAATGTCCTCTGATGTTTTGAGTTACCCCCAAACTCTACAATGTCCTCTGATGTTTTGACTCTACAATGTCCTCTAATGTCCTCTGATGTTTTGAGTTACCCCCAAACTCTACAATGTCCTCTGATGTTCTCTGATGTATACCGATGTTCCAATTTCCTCCAGTGTAACCACTGGGGCACGGTGTCCGCAATCTGCACGATTTGAGAGAATCGTGATGAGCGTGGGGGGTTGTGGGATCGAATCGTGATGATCTTGAGAAAACTTGGTAGAGTTGTTATGATCACGCTGATCGTGGCAAAATTTTTGACCGTCACAAATTTTGCTGTGATTATTACGATGTATTATGATTTGACACCTCAGCAGAGCGTAACAGACCTTGATGTGCCATCGTAGGGGATCTTATTGTACTTAGAAACACGATTCCTTCAAGTTTTATCTCTTGGATGAGCCCTGCCTCCTTTTTATACCCCAATCGTGCTCCAAGCGTGCTCATAAATCACGGAGCTCCACACTTTTTTTGAATCACGAAGATTGTGGTCATCGTACCCCGTGAAAACCCTGTATTCACACCTTTGGGTAAATTAGCATTTGCCAGTCCACCTATGTGTGTGTGTGTGTGTGTGTGTGTGTGTGTGTGAAGGTGTGTGTGCATGTTACACGTTCCATTTTCCATTTTGGGAAAAAAAAAGTTATTTTGTGATTATGTCTGTGTCTTTAGCCATGTATGGAGCAGCCTGCTAATGGTGGAAATAGGGATTAAGGAGATTCTTAAACCCCCTGTTGTGAGTGACTGCTGAAGCCTTTAAAGCCGCCTGCTCTTTCAGAGGCTTTAGAGTCAGACGGGAACTCGTTGCTGCACTCTAAAAATCTTCTTATACCACATCCCACATGTTCTCTTTTTTCCAGCTGCTCTTTTTTTCTTTCTTATGTATACCTTTAACATTTATTCCATTCCTACAACGTTCTTTTGGCACAGACCCCAATCTTTGTGTCTATAAGTCTTAAACTGTGTCATTGTCAGCACAGTATACTCCCGATGTGCATATTACCCAGAACAATCATGTCCCTATTAATTTTATGTCCTTCTCATCCTCTATGCAACCTTTTTTAACATTCAAAATATCTCAAATGAGCCTCAATGAACAAAGACTTGAATGACTGGATTGGATTAGAAATTGGATTCAAAAGTTTATCAGGCTTTTCTTTTTTATTACAGCAGTTTAGTCTTGTTTGATCATATAGGAATTTAATTTATTTTGGCCTTAATCAATTCGCTCTGTTCCAATTTGGGTGTCTGCAGTACATGAACACTTTTCACTTATCTTTTGGAATATTAATGAACTTGTAGGTCACATTGCAGCTACTGTCCTGTCTTTTCTTATAACAAAGAAAGAAGAAAGAAAGACAGAATATGATGTTTTTCTTCCTTCCTTTCTTTCCTTCTTTCTTTCTTTCTTTCTTTCGTTCTTTCTTTCTTCCTTCCTTTCTTTTTTGTTTCTTTCTTCCTTTCTTTCTTCCTTCCTTTTTTCCTTTATTTTTGTCTTTCTTTCCTTCTTTCTTTCTCTTCTTCCTTCCTTTCTTTGTTTCTTTCTTCTTGTTTTTCTTTCTTTCTTTTTTTTCATTCATTCATTTGCTAAACCGAGTAACCCTATTAGGGTCACAGGGAGGCTGGAGCCCATCTCAGCCGACTCTGGGCGAAAGCGGGGTACACCCTGAACAGCTTGCCAGGCCATCGCAGGGCAACACACATAACCATTCATACTCGCACTTACACCTAGAGGCAATTTGGAACAGCCAAGTAGCTTAATGTGCATGTCTTTGGTATGTAGAAGGAAACTGGAGTACCCAGAGGAAACCCATACAAGCACAGGCAGAACATGCAAACTCCACACAGAAACACTTGAGCCAGGACTTGAACAAGGTCCTTCTTGCTAACCAATATGCCACCTTGCTGACCGGATTAGAATACACCCTGTACATCTCACCAGACCATCACAGTGTCACCACACACAACCATTCACACTCAAAGTTAGCAAATTGGGACAGCCTTTTAGCCTAGTGTGCATGTCTTTGGACTGTGGGAGGTCACTGAAGTACCTGAAGGAAACCCACACAAGTACGGGCGCACATGCAAACTCCACAGAGAAACACCCTCGGACCAAGGACCTTTTTGCTGTGAGGCAGACGTGCTAACCGCTATGCCACCTTGCTGCTCCTTTCTGTCTGTCTTTCTTTCTTTCTCACACATTAGGCCCCTCTTGAGAGACTGCCTGGAGATTAGTGTGTGTTGAGCACAGCTGCATACATGATGTGTAATTCAGCTTCTTTCCCTTCTTTATCTATGTGCTTTTGTTCTGCAAATTTCCTAAAATTAATCCACTTCTTTGCTCGGATGTCCCTAGTGGTGGCCCATTCCCAAAGCCAACTGTTAAATCACAATGCAAAAGTGATTAAATAAAAGATAGCGAGACAGTGTGAAGAGATGCCAAGAGAAAAGAAGAGAAAACACAATAAAATAGTACACACAATATTAACATCGAGTAACTGTACTCAGAAGTAGGTTATATAGTGTGGGGGTGGGGTGTGTGTGTGTGGAGGGGGGG